>JABEVS010000397.1:0-60006 GCA_018290735.1 Coelastrella sp. MACC-549
CAAGTTGAAATGCTATGACAAATGCGCTGACATGCGTTGGGGGCGCCACCCTGTTGGCCGCCTGGGCTGTCCTGGCTGCCATATGATGCATTTAGCTGCCACTGAAGTCCCACACCAAGTATTACTTGAGTTTACTTGAGCGCTTCCAGTCATCAGCTCCTCCAGCACGGGTGTCAACCGCAAGGGTCGCATGCATGCGTGTGTATCTCAGCTATGACATGATATGAGTCATATCATGACGTAAGTTGGTTGAATACCACCCCCACTGAGTGGGCTTTTCTGCCTTGAAGGCGCCCCTGAGGGTGGTCTAATCTTGGTGTGCCAGTGTGGCTGAGCCACCAAGTACATATTCCCAAAGGCCTTGCAGCCGGAAAGGGTTTTTCTTCTTCTACGAATGAATTCAGTGTGTGGTTGCTGGCAGCTATTGCTGTCTATAGTTGGCAATCACTGTTTCCTAATAGGAACTTACTAGTAGGAACTTGGCAAGTCGAGCACAACGCCCAGATACTGCTTGGCTCAGCAGGGAAACCACCACCGTAGTGGTGTAGTACTTTACCAGGCTCCAGTCGACTGCAGCCTGACAGGCATCGCCTATGCTGTTGAGGGATATTCATACAGCAGAAATAGACCAAAAACGATCTCGCCGACGTTTTGAAGTTCGCCAATATTCCTCGGTTGTTGGTACAATGAGTACTATATATATCGCAACTGCCACAGCGCCTACCAGGCCTCCTGAGGAGCAATCTGTACAGCGAAGATATTCCTCCAGCTCTCACGCCCTTCAAGGAGTGCATGCCTCGCCCTGTACAGGGTCCCGTGAGCGTGGATGCAGTGTCCAGCCCATATAAGAAGTCGATTCTGAGAGCAGGAGTCCAGGCTGTACAATCAACATGACTCGCAGCCTGACTAGCAGCATGGGCCCCTGCTACCGGCCCGTAGCCTCACCAAGGTTCATTGCGGCCAGTCTGGATTGTCCACGCCAGAATTCGAATCGGGGCAGAATCTAAGAGATACGATGGGTGCCGTATAGCCTCCGCTGATCGTTACTGAGGTGCAATCACAAACACACATATAAACATAAACTACGAGCCCTTGTTCGCCAAGACGTGATGCGCATCACTTCATGCACAGCTGCTGTCGATGTGTATGCTGACACAGCACACCACAGATGACCACAAAAAATCCCAATATAAGTAAACATGAAACTGAAATGTGACGGGAGCCATTAATGCCTCGTCTAAGCTACCCCTTTTTTTCTCTCTCGTGACAGTTTGTTAAAGGGACTCGATGAAATCCTTTACTACCGGACTGCTCGGGGCGGGTCGAGAGACCAAATTTGTGTGTGTCTTAGAATCAACGCATCTATTCTTTTGCAAAGACACGTTGAGGCGCCAAGTCCTATTGCACCGGAGAAGATGCAGTGATGTCTCGTAGGCAGAGCCAGGACGCTGATATAAGTTTGAACATAGGTTTAAGTGAAAATTTTTTTGCATCTGGTAACATTGGAGATGCTGTTGGCTGGCATCTAGCTCAGGTGATTAATACACACAGCAAGCTCGCTCAATGTACTGTGTGTTGTCTGTGTAGCATAGATCAGGAAAATACGCTGCTGTGCTCACCTATGGCAGACGAGGCTGAATCAAGGAATTTATGTTGACGTGCAGGGGGGGCCATCGCCAAGAGCACCCGACAGCATAGAAAGGTGTGTAACACACATGTCCTCTATCTGTGCACTCTTAGGAAGTCTAGAGATAAGAAATCAACGAGCTGCGCCCTCATGCTTGTCGATGTAGCCTGTTCTGCTGCTACCGAGTGCGCCAGCACAGTACTCACCATATTCAACCATTGATCTGCTGTGCAGGGTCCATATGGAAATGTTCAACAACACGGTAAGCCTATGAGATGCATAGCCTGTCGGGCATCGGGATGACAGTAGATGCACGTGCTGGTCAAGGGGAATAAGGCTTGTGAAAGCCTGCAGCAGCAGCAACAGCGGTGATCGAAAGTTATTGGGTCTTGTAACAGCCACTTATGACAACCTTCTTGACCCCACCAATGGCTCGTGCCGCTTGTATGTTGCAGCATGTAGACCTCAGTAGGTGGCATGGAGTGCATAAGTTGCCAGCAGCACCACTGCCCCACCTGCAGCAGAAAGGGATGTACCTGCTTTGAGTCAGCCTCTTGGTGTCAGCGACCACTGAATCTGTGGCTGTAGCTGTGCGGTGTGTAGTCAGTGTGGTGTGTAATGTGTCTTTTGTACCTGTAATGCCTGTGCAGGCTGGTCAGCTTCCAGCTGCCACCAGCAAACCCGGTGGTGGTGCAAAACGGGGAGGGCGACCTGTCACATGGATAGGGGGAGGAGGCTTAGATCCAAGGCAGGTAGCAGCAATCTACTGCAATGCAATGTATCAAAAACTCTGGCTGACAGTCGCTTGGTGATATTGCCTGCAAGGGTTCAGTCGGTATGTCGCAAGCCAGACTCATGACAGTCCCTGATGTAGACAGATGCACCGCACACAACAGCTGCCTCAAGGGTCTTGAATATACGTGCCATGCTGCTTTCTTGGTGCTTGTGTCCCTCAGGAAGCTGGCAGGACTGGGTGTCCCCATGCTCCGCACGCTATTCAACCAGGTATTTGGTGAACCAACTGCCAGCAACAACGCAAGCTGGCTGCGTCGCAAACTGTCAGAGTCGCCAGATGTGGTGCATGGGCAGAGGCGGTCTGCCGTGGTGCGAGCACGTGACATGGGTGCAGCTATCTGGAACAGCCCTCTTCCAATGACAGCAGCAGGTGTCGGTGATGATGAGCCGGAGGGGCCTGAGGCTGAGGCAGGGGCGATGAGGCAGGACTACCGGGGCTGTGATGACAACACTGCTGATGATGAAGTCGCTGGCAGTGCATTTCTGGTGAGGGGGTGAGAGGGCGCCGGCTGCATTCACAACAGGCAATGGATTGGGAGTGCTGTCACATAGGTGCCACTGCTGATGGGTATTATGCTTGGTGGTACAAACACAGTCAAAGACAAGCAGGATATGCTCCTGTGTGTGTAATTTAGTTGGCAGCTGGTCTGGTACTGTGCATGTCTTGTATCGAGTACAAGACGTTGATATGTGCAATGTTGCCTGCTGTTGCGTTCTAGTTGCAGTATGGATGTGCTGATGGTTGTGCTCAGGGAGGTGGTCGCCGCAGTCTGAAGCGCTCTGCTGGCAGTGCTGAGTCAGCTGACACGCTGGGCTACAGGGGCAATGGCAACAACATGCAGTACCCGTCATCACCGAGTGAGTTGGCAGCAGCCAGGAATGATCTGCAGCTGCAGCCTCCTGTCGGGCTTTTTCCAGATGCTCGCTGTGTATGCCTCCAGTCTGCCATCTGGATGAGGTACCAGAGCACATCAGCATCGCCAAGTATTGCTCCAGGTATTTAAACCATTGTATATCTGGTGATTGTTATTCTTAGGTGGCTCTGGTAGTGGAGATGTGAGTCCCAGGGGCCACCGCACATCCAAGCCCCACACAGTCAGGAGTCCACACCACCACAAGTATCACAGCAAGGGCACTTGCAGCGGTAGACACTGTACCCAGTACCAAGCACTCCAGCAACAGCAGCTTGCAAACAGCGGTGTCAGTGGCAGTTGTGAGGGCGGTGGTATCATCCGACCTGAGCTGCTCAGTGACAGCTATCAGGGGCTCAGAGTGAATGTCTACTGGCCACAAGACCGCAAGTGGTGGGGTGCCACCATTTGCAAGGTACGCAGCATTGCAACATCCCAGTTCATCGCATACGCTACATACATCAACCTGCATGCTGTGAGGCACCTGTAGTACAACAGCAGGAGGAGGGCAAGTTGAAGCATTGGTTGTGCTTGCCATATGCATCATGCGCACCAGCATGATGCAGCAAATGCACATGTGGGCTATGCACGGAATCATGTCATTTTGTATCCCCTCTGTGAGTTGATGTGCGATGTTTGGTGTTGTGCCCTGCAGTTGGACACTGCTGCTTGTGAGCTGCAGCTGCTGTATTCTGATATGACTGAGGAGGCCATAAGGGGTCCAGACTTCACTGACCTGCTGAGTAAGGGCCATCTGGCACTGGCAGCAGGAGTGGCACCGCCATATGTTGGCATGGTGCTCCAAGGTGGGTGTCAACTGGCTGATCAGTGAGTGTTACACAAATGTGTGCTTGTCGTGCTTTGTCTTGCTTGACATGCATGCCAATACATCATTATGCTCTGTATGCAACATGGAGGTCCACATCTCTGGTGGTCGCAGTTTCCTGCTGCATATTGTGGCGGGGCACATGTATGTGTGGTCCTGTGTGCAGGTGATGGCAAACAGCTGCAAGGCCAGGAATCCCAGGACTCACATCCAACAGCAGCAGCCACAGCAGCAGCTGGTCCAGCCACTGTGGACTCACTGTCAGGCTTACCTCAGAAAACAGACACATCATGGCTAGACTCGTCTGGAGCTTCCATAGCTGCAGGTAAGATTACTTCTTTGCACTTTTCGGTGGATAGGCAAAGCTAGGCTAACCTCTTTCCGCTGGCATCAGCTTTGCATACGTGGACAACATCTTGCTCATGGGTGAGTAGGTATCAGTTGCCAGTTGCCATTGCTGCAGGCGTGCGGTCGCAGAGTTGCCTTCTGCCCATTACGCTTTGTGAGAGCACAACCTCTCCCTCAGAGCTCACGCGCAGTGCCAGTGCCAGCTTTGCCGCAAAGAGTATCGGTGCCGCCACCGGCAGCAACAGTTGCGCAGTCAGCGCCTCATTTGGTGACTTTGAGGGTTTGGCTGTGAAGCGGCAGTGCTGTGAGGTGTCTGGCAACACGGCTACCAGATCGGACGGGGCTACAAACCGTTCAGAGAGTTTTGCAGGCTTCGCTCCAGCCGTGTTCACAGCAAGCCCAGACCAGCTGGGGCAGGGGCAACAGCAGCAGGGACCTGACACTGCTAACCTTGGTGCATGGTTCCATGCTCAGCAGCAGCAGCAGCTGCAGCTGCAGTTGCAGCAAAGTATGCTACAGCAGAGTATGCAGAAGCAGCAGCAGATTCACATGGCAGCACAGCTATCGATGCAGCAGGCAGCAGTGCACTTCAATCAAATGTCCACACCTGCGTCAGCAGCACCACGCGCTACAGCAGCTGGTGATGTGTCTGTGGGTCTTCATGCAGCAGTGTCAGCAGCAGTGGCATGTCGTTTCCCAGCAGCTTCAGATTGTCCGACACCTGTGCAGTCACCAGTTGCATCATGCCCCATGCCACCACAGATGCCCGGCAGCAGCAGCCCTGTGGCAGTCGGACGCAGCAACACTGCATTAGCCAATGACATAGAGCAACTCAAGCAGCTGCAACAGCGCTTGAGGCTGGCATGTGGCAGTCCGTCAGAGAGTGTGATGCCGGGCTGGCCAAGCAGCGTGGCAAGTCCACGTGTACAGGCCTCAGCAACAGCTGCTCTTGCGGTCACACCAGCAGAGCAAAGCATTGTGCAGCAAAACAGTTGGCCAAACCAGTCATCTGGGCAGAAGCAGCAGGGAAAAGTCCAGTTCTGTGATCAGTCTGGTCCTGCTTCCACGGCAATTGGTGGCAAGTGTCCCCCAGGTGCAGCAGCAGCAGCAGCAGGATGTGTACCTCAGGTGCCTATTCCCAGGTCTTACAGTACACCTCTGACCTCTGGTTGCTTCAGCAGCAGCAGTGGACCCAGTGTGTGGATGGGCATGGCCCCAGTGCTATGTAAGTCTGTGTCTTGTGATGCTGCTGTGGTGCGCGACTTTGGAGCCATCAAGCCTAAACCCCTGGCTCGTAAACCACCAGCATCACCACCACCACCAGCAGTAGCACGTACCTTCTCAGGCACCTTGCAGGTCGCCGAGGTTGCTGACTGCGATGACATAGACAGCTTACTGGCCAAACCAGGAGATATGTTTGATCTGGCAGGACTGGGAATGGAGCAGAGCTCTGTCTTGGGGGCTGAGATGGGTGACATGGCTGGCATGGACATGGGGGATGGATCATTGGGTGGCGGCGATCACAACAGCAGCTGTGGAGGCAGCTTGTGTGAGTCTCTGGCAGATGAGTTGGTGGTTGCTGGATTACAGGTTGATGCCGCACCAGCCTATTTCATGTTTGGGGGCGGCTCACCTGCACTGCAACGGTGTGGGGGCGAGGCCAATCAGAGCTTTGCAGTTGCAACTGCTGCTGCAACGTCTGCTGACATGGGTGTGTTGGTGCCAGTCCAGGCTGAGAGTGGATTTGCCCATATGTTTGATGACTGATCGGCATCACATAATTCTGTGGTTGCCTCAAGTTGTAGCAACATAGCTCACTAGAAAGCCGGGTGCCTGTGTTACTAATGCTGTTTTTGAGTAGCAGATTCAAGTGCTGTGCTGATATACAGGGTGTAATATTGGCAGTACGTGTGGCGCTTGTCCTAGCACTATGTGATGACATCCTTGTGTAGGTTGTCTTCTTTATTATCATGAGCAAATGGTGCTTCTGATGTTTGCAGTATTTGAAAGTGTTATGTTGCTGTGAGGCTATTCGAGGTCTATGCTACTGTTGAGAAGGCGTGTGCAAATGCTCTGCGGCTTCATGCAATGTTCGACCGCCAGCAGGATAAGTCTACAAAGCATGCTTCCTAGAGCATCATGCTGGGCTCAAGCCTGGCTGTTGGATACTCAACTGCCTGCCTGAACAGTTTCCTTGGCGCCATAAGCGTCCTCAGGATACAGGTTGTTATCATGCTGATGAGCAGATGCGGATGATTCATGCTACTGGGGTATTGTGAGAGGACTGCGGTGTACTTGCCTGCAAAGCAAAGGCTCCTTCTGGCTCTGGGGGCTGATAACAAGTTGTGCATGTTAAGCGTGTCGGCACCAATCTTGTGAGGTGTGCTGCGATGGCCAAGTGCATCAGGCATGGGGCATGGTTTGTTTGGAGAGTATGTGTACCTGTGATGTGTAAAGTGGTGGCATGCTCCTAAAGGACATTCTGAGGGGCTCAGGGGCTGATGCAGCCATTCCCAGGTTGCAATTGGTGGTGGTTGTTTGAGGCATTTCTGCCAGTGACAGCTTTGGTAAGACAGCAAACTCTGCAAATTGTGAAAACCTGCAGGTTTAAACAGAGCACACACATACCTTTCGGCACTATTGCATGCTTCTGTGGGTTGTGTGCGTGTTAATTTTGTACTTGAGCTCGAACATACTGCCGCTTGTCTGGCACAGCTGTGCAGCTTGTCTGTCATTTCCACTCCAGCTGCAGCTCAAGTCACTGTCATGTCCATGTTATGTTAGCATACGCACTACTGGATGTGCTGTAAGCATCTGTGTGTCTCCAGACACACTCACCAAGAAGATGCAGCTCTGCTGACATCAGTCCTCCTGTTGGGCTTGCCAAGGCATGACTGGGGTGCTCCAGCGCCTTCATGTCCCCGGCAACATTTTGCATAGGCCGTCTGTATTGCTGCTACTCATCTCTTGCTGGTTATGATGCCGCCTGTCTTACGTGCTGGTATCTGCGCAGGCTGCTGATCTGGGGTTTGGGAGGGGGCGGGGAAATCTAAGTTGGTGGAGTGGTGTTCTGGGGGTCACTTGGGGCCGGCTGTGTCGAACCTCTGATTTCAGCTTGGCTTGCTGATATGATGGTGACAATACTGTGATGAATGGGCTCTGTCTTGGAAGTTCTTTGTTTCTGTGTTAACACATAGCACAGCACTGTGCCAGCAGGTCCACTTGATGCCAGTCAGGGACCTGTTTGAGCTATCTTTTGTATATTTTATGCAGGTCGACCAACATTGCGTGCGCATCAACACATGCTTGACAATTGTGCTGATGTGTGTGCGGGCTTCTTCTGTCACATCCCGTCCAGGTTCTGATGGACTGTCATTGATGTTGTTGTGATGTGTGATGTACTCTCTTGAGTTTCTTGACAAGGACATAATGTAAGGCTGGACAGTTCTACTGGGTCGTCTTGGGCCTCAGCAGAGCTGCCTCTTGAATGCCATCAATGCAGCACTGCATTACCCACCACCTAGCAACTTTGTTGCAAGCTGGGTGTACCACTGCCTTTTGGAACGTGCATCATGGCGGAGTTGTTCTATGGACTTACCTGTTGAAAGTGTTCAGCTGCTTTCTGTGTTGTTCTGCCGCTGCAGCCGTTGGCACCTGGTTTTACTCGTGCTGGAGCACTGGCTTGTTTTTTCATGATGTCCTTGTACCATGCAGCTGCGTTCGCACACATCACAAGGTTCATGATAGATATGTTGCTTCTTACGCAGTCGATTGTAGGGTTGTGCAGATCTGCGCTTTTCTGCTGCATCAGAGAGGGTGTTGTGATTGTACATGCTGCATGGTTGGCTGCCAGTTCAGCTGTGTGCTATGCGGGGCAACACCTGCATTAGTATGCATGACTTGGTCTCTCTGTGCACTACCCCTCAGTTAGCGTCTTGTCATCAACTCTATATTTGCAGTCTGCTGCCCTGCTAGCTGCATTCTTGACCACCCTGTGCCCTGCCATTTTGTGCGGGCACATATTTTTGCCTGTGCAGGAGGTACATTGTGACGTCGTCGTTAAGACACACTGCTTTGCTAGCAGTGAGGGGGTGTTTATTACGGGCTGCTGTGCATCTAGGGTGTGTTCTTTGCTGCTTTTGCAGGACTGTACTGCCACGTTTGGGGGATGGAGCTGTTGGGCAGGTTGTGGATTATCTTGGTCAAGGTAATTGGTGGGCTTGTGCCTGCTTCCAGATTATAGCTGGTGTTCTGTCACTCTTTACGCTCATTGTCCATCTCAAACTATGCCTGGAACTTCCTACTGTCATTGGGTGAGTACAATCTGCGTCCCGGGCATGTGTGCAGCTGAGGCGCTGCACAGTCGCTTCGTGTGCTCATGCTGTTGATGTCAGAACGGGTTTGATCAGCTCTGCCAATATCTGAGCTGCTACCTCTTCGTTGTACGGATAACATGTGTGGATTACATGTACGAGTCAACACCAACACCGATCCATGAATTCTGTTATCTGCTGTTGGTTGTGCCATGCCAGAGCACTTTGTAAGTCTGTGTCATGGCTCGCATATTGTATTGGTGGTGGTGCTGCTGCTGGTGGTGATGGTGTTCAAGGGGGCAATGTGTCAGCCACAGCAGAGTCTAGGAGGTTTGTATCAGCGTTATTGGTGAGAGCCTTGCATCTAATGCACCCGTCGTGCTGCAGCACACAGGGGTGGACCTTTGTCACTAGATGACCTCATGTCAAAGTACGTCGGCAATGGCCAATGCCACACATTCCAGCCGCCAGCTTTGACGGCTTTGTTGTGACACAATTGCTTGCACCAAATTTTGCCCGTACATCGTGATGGAGTCTCTGTATTGTATTATCCTGGTTTGTGACGTCTGCTCGGCTGCTGCTCCTGCGTGTACGCCATCAGGTTTGAGATTGCCCTAGATGCGGCATTGCCTGTGGTGTTGGACAGCTGCGACTGAATGAGGACGTGTCTGCAGATCTGATGGTCCTGTGGCAGGCAGCAGGCAAGCCTTGCACAAGACTTGTGGCTGGTCAGCTGCCGGTGTTGCTTGCTTGGTGTTGTTCACTTGCTCCAAGCAGATGCAGGGTGGTGCCCCTGCTGGTTCTGTCTCTGATTGTGGCGCCAAGTGTTGTGTGTGCCTGTGCATGATGCCCCACTGAGTGATGGCTGCCTTGAGCTGTCAACAGTGTTGGCACTGCCATGCTCTGTCAACTTGATAAGGTTTGTGGCTGCACTGCACTGCTCTGGTGGTGCCAGGATGGTGTCAGGATGTCTGAGATGCAACCTTTCTTGTGGCCAGGCGTATTTGTGGTGAAGGATAATGTACATCTGGTCTTGTAGGATTGTCCATTACCTTGCGGGGGCAACAATGTATGGGGTTCATGTGCTGTTCTTATAACGTCGCCGTCAGCCAATGTATGTATGCAGGACTTGAATTTATTGGATGCCTGCTACCAGACTGTATGCTGGCCGCAGGTGGCTTTGTAGGCACCTTTGGCAAGTGCGTCCGAGTCTGTGGGTCATGAAACCTTGATGGGACTTTGTAAAAGCAAGGGAGCCATGCAGCAAGTTGAAATGCTATGGCTGCCATACTGACTGTGCTTGATGGGGCTTGGTGTGACCAGGGCGCTTGGGGAGGAAGGTGGTAGCCATCTGCTAGCCCATGCACTGAGTGTACATGCCAGCCTGGCAGTGATACCATTTAACAAACCAATGGCATTGGCCTACTCTGGCCGCAAGGCCCCTAGGTATCATAGCTGCTCACACACACAAACGCATCCCCACCAAGGACCTGGGTCAGATGAGGACTGCAACTGTCAGAGACCCTGAGGGTCAGGCTGCAGCTATGCAGGCGGGAGAGCAGTAATCAACTGAGGGGCTGCTGGTAACCAGTCACAACCAGACTGCAGCAAATGAAGCAATTGGCGTCAGTTATTTGTCACAGCCAATTGCCTTACTGCATTGGCTCTTAAGGCCTCAGGCTGGGGTATACCTGGGGTACTGCAGAGTCAGCGATAGCATGTAACACAAATCTCAAGGGCAGTGCGTCATACTAGACTAACAATCCTGCTGTGTCCAGTTGTACGTTGCATCCACGATCGTTTGGGTAGCAGCAGTGCACGAGCGAGTTCTGCCCGTACAGCCGGGAACAGCACCTTGCTTGCTGCTGTTGTTTTCCGTGTAGGCACTCCAAGTACATGAGATCCCTGTATGTATAATGTCGTTGTTTGGTAATATATTTGGCTCTACTGGGGATGCCAGTGGCTTGTTTGGAGAAGCCAGCAAATTCAAGACAAAGCATGATAGCAAGCGGCCGGTGGAGGTAACTACAGGGTTGCCGGAGCAAACACAAGCCTTCGTGAAGCCTAAAAAGAATAAGCGTTCTTCCAAGTCTGACACTGCTGGTGTTAAGGCGTACACAGCAGCAGATGCCGCAGCCCTGAAACTTCAAGAAGGCATAGCCGCAGCCAAAGCAGTCCAGCACGCCTCAGATGTCGATACATCTCAGGTAGGACAGGGTAAACGCCGCAATGAAAACAAGCTGGACAAGAAAAGCAACAAGGCTCAAAAGAGTCTGCTCAATGGCTCCCCAGCAGCTGCCATCAAACAGCATAGCAGCAAGGAACAGCAACCCAAACAGGAGCAGCGACAGGAACAGCAGCAACAGGAGCAGCATGATCAGGATGATGCAAAGGGCTATATCGACAAAGGCAAGAAGAAGAAGTCCGACAGAATCAAAGCCAGACAGGAGTTGTTGCCAGCAGTCGCAGCAGCAGCAGGTGTGGCGCAGTCGGTTGCCAGCACCGGACGACATGCACTTCAAATAGATGCACAACAAGCAGATGCTGCTGCAGTGCAGAAGCCAAAGCCTACCCCAGCTGAGGAGGCAGAGAAGCTGTCACGCACCATCTTCATTGGCAACTTGCCAGTGTCAGTCAAGCGAAAGCAGCTGACACGGCTGTTCAGGCAGTACGGCGAGATCGATAGTGTGCGGCTGCGCTCCGTTCCCTTGGACCTTGAATCAAAGAAAAAGCTACCTAGGAAAGCAGCAGTCATCAAAGGGGTGGTAAGCAGTGACCGTGGCGGCACAAATGCATATGTGGTCTTCAAGGACTACGCAGCAGTAGCAGCAGCGCTTGCAGCAAACATGTCCGAGGTAAGCAGGGGCAGGCACAGTTGTATCAAGATTACAAAGAGCTTCGGTTGCAGCAGCACTTTCAGGTTGATGTTGCTGCCTGTACCCGACCCGCCGCAACATGGTGCCAGTCAGTGGCACTTCAGATGTCAAGATGTGTGTAGCATGGCAACAAATTGACAGCACGCCCTCATACAGAAACATGCTTGAGTGCTGATGCCTGCTGTAGCATACTGAGCACAGCAGCATGCAACTGGCGTTGTTGCTGTTGTTGTGATGCTCAGGTTGAGGGCCACCACATTCGTGTTGATCGTGCTGCACCACCTTCGGCAGCAGGACCTGATGGGACAGATCCTGCTGGCAGCAGCAGCAGCAATGTGCTGTATGACCCAGTGCGCAGTGTGTTTGTGGGTAATCTGGATTTCAAGGTGAGAAGCTCGTGATGCCAGGACCCTGCATTTGCAGACGACTCACATGTACTGAACTTGGTTTCACTGTTGTGGTGCAAGCTTTGTACGCTGCTTCTTGGTCCGCAAGTGCAGTGTTGTGGGACAGCAGTGAGTCACTTTCATTTGTTCAGGCAAGGGCTGAATCAGTGTATGTCATCCAAACTTTTGTGGTGATGGTGGCTTGCGTACTGTCTGTGCAATACACTGCTGGTGGTCTCCAGATGACTGAGGAGGAGCTGATCATGACATTTTCGGATGGTGCTGCCCAGCCGGAGTTGTCAGCAGCAGTAGAAGCAGTGCGGGTAGTGCGTGACCCCAAGACAAATCTTGGCAAGGGCATTGCATACGTGCTGTTCAAAACCAAGGCAGCAGCCAGGGCAGCGCTGCAGTTGGATGGCCAGCAACTTGGAAAGAGGTCCATGAGGGTTAGCAGAGTAGAAAAGAAAGCAACAGCAGCAGCAGGCAAGCTCAAACGGGACCATGTGTCAGCAGCAGGTGGAGCAAAGCGTGTCAGGGACAAGGCAGGCCAGGTTCACAGCCTGGCTGTCAGGGAAGGTGGTGTACGAAAGTTTGTGGGAGCAGGCAGGCCAGGATCTAGTGCAGCAGCTGATTGGCAGGGTTTAAGGGTAAAGGGCAAGGGGTCAGGGTTTAGGTCGGGCAGCAAAGTGGCGAGACCCCCAGGTGGCAGGGGGGGGTCCAAGAGTGGTGACACCAGCAGGGGTCAGGGCAAGGGGGGCAAAGCTGGGGGACCCAGCAAGCCTGGCGGGAAAAGGCCAGCAGTAGCAGCTAGAAAAGAAAAGGCAAAAGCTGCGGCAAAGCGAGCCAAAGGGGGCAAACAGTGACCAGGTACTATCTTTGCATCAGCTGTCACCTAGTGCAGTGTATGCAGCGTGCTGGGCATTGAATTAATTCTTGAAGTCTACATGAGTAACTTCAGCTGCTGGCGGCCCTTTTTCCCCCTTGAATAACCTCAGCCCGCTGGAGGCCTATTTTTGGATGGTCTTCATTGCTGTTGATGCAACACCATTGGTGCTGGCCAGCAGTACTCAACCTGTAAAAGAAATTGAGCCAACCTGTCTAAATCTCAACCATAAATGACCTTTGCAGCACAGTCAGTGTTCAAGCACCACATCGAAGCACAAGCTGGTCTTTTTGGTCTATCAAGATGATCCTTTTACAGGCTGCTGGTGTGATCGCTGGTACCGCAAATTGGACAGATCAATGGTGATATCACACCTACATGTTTCAGAAAGTGATGCCACGGTTTGCAGCAAGTCCGAACCAGTCTACCTGGTTCTTATGCCGCAATCAAAGTTGACGATTGACACGAGCCGCTGTACTTCGCGTAAGTTTCAGCAGAAGCAGTACGAGAAAGTGACAAGAAGAAGTTCAGGGAAATGCAAGACCTGGATCAATGAACCGTTCATGCAAATCCGGTTGCCATCAACCCATTGAAGCATGGTCCATGTAAGATGGGCTTAAGCAGTTGCCACGAACCGTTTTCACGGTTCCAGCTTTTGTCTAATCACGCCGAATTGCATACGTACAAATGCTGTTGGTTATACACCGAACCAACTAAAATTTCCGACGGCCTGTTTGGCGAGCCAATACCAGGCTCGTTGGACTGATTTTTGGCAGGTGTACCTGTAGTGGTGATACTGATCAGCAATTTGGGTTCGGCTTATAAAAGCAGCCAGCAGAAGCTTCTTGGGGATGCATAGGTATGGGAGTTACTGACTAGTCATAGTACAACACTGCACAACGCGCATAGCAGGAAGAAGCCCTCACAAGCTGAATGTGCAGCCTGCACAGCCTGTGCTGCTCGGCCAAGCCTTGCTGCCAGCAACAGTCAAAAGACAGCCAATATTAGATGCGTGAGCGCACAATAACCTCCACACGTGTATCCACTACAGTAGTTCAGGGCAGCCAAACAGAGATGCTGATAAAGAAGCACAATAGTCAGCCATGCTACTACTGCCAGTGCTACAGTAGCACTGCTTCTGCTTCTACTACTACTCTCAACTGCTACTGCTTCTACTACTACTACTACTAGTAGTACTACTTCTATTACTGCTACTGGTCAGCCACACTATGTCAACAGCAACAGTCAAACATGTGTAACACATGTGTAACAGCCATGCAATAAGCAAACAAGAACCAAGATAGCACCTTGAAGGTAATTGCCGTTGCAGAAGCAATGCACTGGAAGTTTACAACCTGCAGAATTTTGCACAGTGCCACGATGCACAGTGTGCAGTGTAGCTATAACACAGAAAATCACACACAAGATGAGATGTACAGGCTGCATGCTTCCTTGCTTCTGCAAGCAATATATACCGTCTCACAGAAGCTTGTCAGCATTTCGTGTGCTTGTTGAGGTGTGTGTGTGTGTGTGTGAGTTTGGGGGGGGGGGGCCCGAGGAGGCGGCTATCATCAAGTGCACCAGCCAAACACATGTGCAAATAAGTTCCCTCACTGAGTGCATTCTGGAACAAATTCTGTAAACCAATTCTGACCACAATCACAACCAACAAATGGCATCATCAAGCTGCTCCATACCTCAATCCCAGGGTACCCTTCAACGCCAAGGAGGCATTGGCAGCGTGGCATATGCTTGTACGAGCTGTCGACTAAGTTCATAGAGTGGCTGTTGCTGCCATTGCCATGGACACCTGCTGTTGTACGTACCTGTACCCTGCTGCTTGCCTTGCATACTTGATGTGCCAGAGCTGCCTTTTCAGCAGCCTGTTCTGTTCACTGAATTTGCCCAGCTGCTGCAACAACAGCATAGCAGTGGCTTGCAGCTTCTTACTGCGGGGCCACCGGCGATACCTCTTCATCGCCTGTGCTGCCTGAACTGCGCCATACCGCATGCGGCACTCTGCAACAGTCTGCTCGTGCTTCATCTGGCAGAGCAGTGTCCGCACTGCATGTACCATGTTGCGCACAGCTTTTTCTGCAGATGGTCTGTCAAAACTAGCACGCACTGCCGCTATCAACCCTGCTCCTGAAGGAGAATTTGCAGGACCCTCTGCCTCTCCTTGGCCCCTGATGCTCCTGTGCACTGCCGCAATGATCCAATGTATGTGTGGTGCCACTGCCAGCACCCCCGCCTTGAAGTGTATCAGCTGTGTCAGCGCCTCAAACAACACCAGTGTCAGACACGGGACACGGTGGATCAGCTTCGCCAGGCCATCAACATAACGCGGCACAACACCACACACAGCACATGCAGCCAGCAGGTGCACCAAGGGGCCCGCCACCTTGAACACCTTGACTCCCATGTCCTGCTCGTCCCCAGCCAGCACAGCGACTGCAGCAGCCATCCCAACTTGCCCTGCTGCAGGTGGCGCATCTGATGTTCTTGCACCCAACTCTGCTATCTTGGGCACATCGGCAGCTAGTTGATCGATAATTGCTAAGCGAGCTGGCATCACAAGCAGCTGCCTGCTGGCGGGTACTGCTGCAACGACTTGTGAGATTGCCCTGGCTGCCAAGGTGGCCGCAGGACTCCTCCTCTGCACCACAGACAGAAGGATGTCAATGTATTGCTCCTGCTGCAGCACATCAACGCCTTGTGGTGACACTGCTACTGCATTGACAATCATGGCTGCGCTCACTGCTGCGCAAGGCCGTATCTGAAGCAGGGGCTGGCCACCGTCTGGTTGCTGCTGCTGCTGCTGTTCTTGCTGCTGCTGCTGCTGGATGAGTACTGCTGGAGGCTGCTCAGCCTGCTGTTGTGGCTGATCAGCGCCCAACCCCTGCTGCTGCTGCTGATGCTGTGCATTATTGACCACCTGCTGCTGTTCATCTGGTTGATGCTGCATCACTGCTAGCACCAGGTCAATGTTGTCCACGACCTCGGTGAGACCGGGTGATAAGGGACTCAGCATGAGCCTGCCATCAGGCTCCATGGACCCAAATACCAGAACTGCTCCAACACACTGCACCGCTATGGCCGTGATGTCTGACCTGCGCTGCTGTACTGCCACCGTGAGGAGCGCCTGTATGTGCGGGACCAGCGCTGCTCGGCCGGCCACAGAGGCAGCTGAGGCACATATCAAACCGGCTGCTGCTACTGCTGTGTCCAGCTCACACTGACCCATAGCATGTAGCAAAGGTGGTATGCCGTGATGCACCAGCACGTGCTGCCCTGCCTCAGCTTGTGCTACCTGCTGCAGTGCCCTCATGGTGTACTGTTTGAACTCCTGGCTGCCTCTCTGCTGCTCCAGTAACTGCAGCAGCAGCCGTGTGTGCGGTACCAATACAGCTGGTCCTGCATGCCTACCTGCTAGCACTGTCAGTTGCATGGCCGCAATACAGCAGTGTCGCTGCGCTTGTCGCAACAGCTGTCGCAGCAGCTGCTGGAACTGCTGGGGCTCTGCTGCCACCAGCAACAAGTAAAACGCTTCTCTGATTGGCACAGACACACTTGGGTTGCTGGTGTCCAATGCATCCAGGAGGAAATGCATGTGGCGGCGCTGCTGCTGACTGAGGAGACTTCCCAAAAGCTGGTGAGGCACTGCTTGAGCAAAGCCCTCCAGCGCGAGAGCAGCAAGGACTTGGAGGTGCTCTTGCTGCAAGGCCTCCAACAGGAATTGCAGGGCATGCTGCTGCTGCACTGCTGTTGTGTACAAATGCTGTACTACTGACTGAGCTGTCGGCGCTGCTGACGCTGTTGGCGCTGCTGACAAGAACCTCACGGTTGCTGCAAGGCTTGCGATTGCTCCCAATGCCAGATGCGCAGCAGCATGATCACTGCTGGGCAACAGGAGCAGCAGATGCCGAAGCCCTTGCTCCTGCTCTGCTAGCAGGTACTGCAGGACAGCTACTGCTGCGGCAGCTGAAGACCTCACAGCTCTACAGGCCAACAAGCACAACACTGTATGCGCTGCTTGTGCTACCTGATCATCCTGAAGCTGTGACCTGCTGCGGACAATCCGCTGTATTAAATGAGGCATCAGCTGCTCGTTTGCCAGGAATGATTCTAACATGGCACGATCATCACTCCTGTCCACCGCTAATGCTGCATCCAGTGCCAGTAGCTGATAACTGTCATCCTCTGGGAACTTGAGCATTGCGCAGAGCACCTCTGGCAGGTGGTGGCGTTCACGTGGATTGTGTATTATGTCAGCTGCACGTGCATGGACGCATGTGCACTGCTCACCCTCTTGTGATGCAAGGTCAGCATGGCAGATGTTCTGTTGTTGTAGCTGCTGGGCTGAACGAGCTTCACTTCTATTCGCTGTGGTGTCCTTGGCCATAGATGATGCAAGTGCTGCTCGAGTTCGCTTTGCTATTGGTACTTCCAGCTGCCCACTGCTGGCTGAGCTGGCAGTGCTGGCGTCATCTTGACTTTTCCTGCCACCGCAGGCTCCCAGTTGGATCCTCGATCGCTTCGATCGCCTGCAGGCTACTTGCTGCCGAGTAGCGGGACCTACTGAGCACATGGGCTCTGAAACAGAACGGCGGGCCCTGGTATCATGAGTTGCGGGCTGTTGAGCCGCTGCACCACGTTGGCGCGCTGTCTTGGCCCTTATACCTAACTGTTGGCCGGAAGAACGCATTCTGCACTGAGTAGAGCACAGTAAGATGGGAGGAAAACTACAGTGGGGCGGGGTTTGTGCTTGGCATTGAGGGTGAGTTTACTGGCACCTGAGACGCCCCCGAGCGACGAAGCTTTGCGCTTTGCTGGCGCAATCTGAGTTCTTTGCAGAGCAGAATACTCGACGGCAGATGGCAGCTGCCCAGGACCGCTCACACAGAGCTTTCTGTGCAGTGTTTTGAACTGTGCAAGGGCACTACTAACGGACACACGTGTTCAACACGCTACGCAAGTCATACAGCGCACACTTGTAGGCTTGGTAAGCCTTACCGTAAGGGTGGGCTTTAAAGCTTATGTCAGGTTGACCGCTGTGGTGTTCTTCAACTGCCGATTTGCAACATCGGCATGCGACGAAGTGCAATTTGACAGAGACTTGTTACTCAGTTTTTGCAGCTGCAGTGAAGAAGGACTGTAGCTTGGCCTGCCGCGGGCCTCCTGCTCTGCTGTTGTCCCGCACTTTCTGCATCGACTGCTTGCTTGCTGCACGGCTGCTTGGCCCTCTTCTGCTCGGAAGCTTGGTGCTCTCAGTAGGCGCCCCCTGCTTGCTGCCCGCGATGCAATCTTGGCCAGCGAGTTGTTCAGACTGCTGCTGGCTTTGCTGCTGCTGCTCAGGCTGGAAGCCTTGTAGCTGAGCAGCAGCTGGGTCATCAACCTGTTCATCAGTAAATGGGCTTGATATAACACCGTCAACGGCAACAGCTGGTTGGCCAGCGAGAGGATCTGCTGCCTGTGTTTTAGCCTGCTTGGCAGCGGGGTCTGCAGCAGGTGTAGTGGGAGGCTCACTGTGCTGTTGACAGGGCCGTTTGCTGCCTCTGCCTATCGAACCGCCCATGCTCTGCCCGTTCTGTCCGTCTTCAGTAACTGCGGGTGTTCCTGAATTTCTTGCAGCTTGTGGGGCTGCTGCTGCTGCTGCTGCTGGCTGTCCTGATGCGGCTGTGGCTGTTTTGTTGCCATGAGCAGCAAGGATGGGCCCTGCCAGTGGTTGTGGCCTGCTGGTACCTGTCGCCCTGAACATTGATGCTATGGAGCGCTGGCTTGGATCAGCAAACTGCTTCAGCAGCTGCTGCCACATGGGGCATGCTATCTGCTGCTGAGGTGCCTGACTTGCTGGTGCGGCAGCTGCTGGCAGGTCCAGTTCCAGTAGCACTGGTGCATGATCACTCCACTTTGGAGGCAGGTCCAACAAAACATCACAAGACCTGACATGCTGCAGAAGCCCCTTGCTGCATAATGCATAGTCTATGCGCAAACCCTGCAAGGCAGAGGCAGTTACACTGTTTGTTCCGTGCACGGGTGAGTCCCTTGCGGCAGAGGGCCACTGAGCACCTCACAGGCAATAGCTGCACACAAGCAAAGTACTAGATGAACAAGTCTCCGACATCACTTCAGGTGCCAGACGTCCCGGCCAGTGGCTGCAGCGCCCTGACCGCCCCAAGCAAGGTGTACCATGGAGTGCAGGACAAAACACCCCTGGCTGTCAAGGGCAGCCACCAGGCAACGCTGCCACCTTGCTGCTCCTTCATTCCTTCTTGATCCCAACCTCCATCAAGCTGCTCACCACATTGAACGCCCTAGCACTGGTTTTCTCACTCCAGACGGTGTACAGCCCCTCATCTGCCGGGTGCAGGTGTCTCCATGTGTCTGTACAGCTGTCGAAAAGCGCATGAAGGGCGTCCAGCTCCTGCTGCTCGTACAAGCTCTCCCAGCTGATGGCACTGTGCACGTCCCGCTGCTCACAGGCAACATTGAAGTCACCAACGGCAATCACCTGAAATGACAGTGTTTGACAAAGGCTGAGCCAGCTGCACTATGAGACTCCTGCAAGGGTACGTTGCATCTGCAATCTGCGCTGCCTCGGCCTTGAACAGGTTGGCTGCTTCACAAATATGCTGCCAGCTGCAAGCCTTGGTGCAGGGTAGCTAGCTGATCAGCAGGCACACTGCAGCTGCTGATTCAGGTGCAGTGAGCATCACCAAGCGTCTCAGATTTTTGTAGATTGCACGATCCAGACCAGGTGCCTGGTGCCCAACATCTGGATAGGCAGAGTATGCTGGCTGTGCGTACTAACTCAGGGACATGTGACATGTCACTCCTGCAGCACTGTCAGCAGCACTTTGTACCTGCCTGCCGCTGCCCACCAGCACATCTATCTTCTCCTTTAGTGCACGGAGGAATGCAACCTTTGCCGACAGCCGAGCACGCTCAGGCCTGTCACCAGCATTAGGGACGTACACGTTGAACAGCACAATGCTGCCATGATCCGTCACAATGCATCTGCAGGTAACAGCGACATAAGCTTATTCCCATCATTTCTGTTAAGACATTATCTTAACAGACAAACAGTGTGTTTTCACGATGCTGCTTCATGGCGTAACAGCAAGGAAGCACAAGACACGCTGTTAAAAACCTGCAGCTTCAATGAACAGGGGATAGATTATAGATTATTGCTCTGAGGAGTGCGTAATAGCTTTTATACTCCGCCTACCTAGCGTCATGTGAACCGACAGATTAGCAGAGTCTACTCATGCGTGAATGTTGAGTAACCCTAGGGGCTGTGTACCTAGTGAGCAACAGCGGTTGCTTTCACATGCATTCAGCTCCTTCAACGCCCCCAGAGGGTTCAGACATACCTGCCTTCCCTTGTGCAGCCTTCACAGCTTAAGGGGTCTGCTTCTGCTGACAGAGCTGCGCACTCATGCCTGGCCCAGGTGGTCACGCCTGCAGGACCACAGGGGGCAGTAGGGTGAGAAGGCTTAGAGGCAGGCCCAGAACCTGCTACGGCACAACAGCATGAAACTGGAAAACTCAATTAGTGGCTGATGGTCTCCTGTTTGTTTCTTCTGCTGTCAATGACCACGCATTACTGAGCATCTTGTGTGCCTTTGAAACGTTTGGTGAGTCGTGTGATTGCTGCCGGTTGCCACCCTGTGGCTCTCAGCACATATGTGTCAGATGTCACAAAAGCCCAGCTCACCACTGTATCCCGTCTTGCCTTCAGAACACGCCCAGTAGGACTGCACACAGCAGATCATATTGACGTCTGGCATTCTGATTTGCAACTCACGAAAAGCTGCTACGCTGGTGCATGCAGAGTGCAGAGAGACGAGGTAGAGGTTTGTACAAGAACCCCACTGTATCACTGCAATGTGTACGTTATGCTGTCAATGATCATCACCTGATAACCCTCGACAACCACGAGGTCTTTGGTGAGTTTGGTATAGGGCAGTTTAACCTCCTGTAAGCACGAGGGTACAGCTCATTTTTCAAGCAACAGCAACCAGTCCACTTGCCAGCAACGCTGCTCTTCCCCCCCTGCTAAACCTATACCCGACATTTCAGCACTTTCAAGCACAGTGTGCATAGCGTTGGCTGTTAATATGGATGCATGCGAACCACTCTGCTCAAAACTGTGGCTATCTCCTGACCTGCAGACACACTATGTCAGCATCCAGCTCCTGAAAGAACTTCGCCAATGACCCGTACTTGAGATTGATATTGCGAATTGTGGGCAGTAAGCTGTTCACGTTCCAACAAAAGATGCGCATAGCAGGTACAACTGCTGCTGCTGCTCGCTGCACGGACGCGTGACAAGGTCAGAATACACAATATGCAAACCGTTCACTGTGTATGCTCAAAAAGGGGACGCAATGGCAATGCGGAACAAGTGCAACCTTTTCGGTGTCACCTCAGAGCTCAGAGCAATGGCAAGTGGCAGCTGAGCAGGCGTTCCGATGGTATTGTGTCTATTGATCGGACACGAAAGCCCTATCTTGCTGATGATAGTATCAGCAGCACTATTGGATTCAGTTATGAGTAGCACAGCAAATCGGCTTCTGCTAACAGTGTCCCTGCTAGCAAGCTTGTCAAATGATACTGTGCAGGATGGACTGTGTCAGGCAGACCCCGATGCTTTGGCCATCAGGGGTTTTTGCGTGTGCTGGCAACGAACTAGTGTTTTGACAAGACAATGGAGGTCGCATCTCTGTGTCATACGGCAATGCCATTGTCACTCCATTCAATGTCCCTCGGAGGGATCTTGCATGATGCCAGTGGGCTTCAATCCTTGTGCATCTTCCATGCATGTGAAGGGCTGTATGCTCTGGCTGGTTGGGTGAGTCAGATTTCTGACAGTTCAAGTAAGGGACGTGATAAGGCCAGACATTTCGCATCAGCTGCAGAGGTTGTAACTACCTGCAACGTGGGCCGCCATATTCATGGTATGCAGAGTCTGCTGACTGACGACCGTCTGCAAAGGCAAGTAAATGAAATGGGCAGAGGTGCTGTAAATTAACAAAGCCTCACCCACGTATGCCGGGGTGCACAACATCACATGAGCAAGGCTGATCAGCTGATCAGGGCCTGATCATCAGGCGGGTGAGACCAGCCAGCAGGCCATCGCCGACAACACGTCCTTCTTGACATCAGTAAAGACCAGGAGTCATCGCGATGCCTTTTAGTAGAATCGCGACATCGGGCTGCACCCACTTTCGCCGACAGGTCTGTCACAAAACATTTGGACCTCCAATGCCTGCATGAATTGAAAGAGTGCTCAGCACTGAATCAGTGGCACTTATATGTTTACTAGCATATTAGCATATTGGTTCTGGACTCAACGCCACTTTCTCCTTTTGGTGTACAGTATTGTGATGCTCGAGGCGTGCACATGACTGGCAGCTACAGCCCGTACAGGTTGTTGTGATGCGCTGATTAGTGTCTTCGCTGCTTTGCGAAGCCAGCAGAGCCAGTGGCAATTATGGCCAAAGTTGTATGCATTCCATACGAAAGGTTGCTGGACGCAAATTCGGACCTAACAAGGGAGCTTGTTGAGGTAAATTTTCTTGTAAGAAAATGGCACAAGCTCCTAATTGCTTTGCTTCGCCCCAAGCTGTCCTGCACGCTTTGTTGCACTTTGTCCTTGGTCCTATGTTGCTTGTGTCCCTGCAGGGATATGGGCCCAATGGGCTTGGCATCATAACTATATCTGGCGTTCCCAACTTCCAGCAGCTAAGACAGCGTTTGCTTCCGCTGGCTCAGGACTTTGCCGTGAGTGCCCTTGGCAGCAGGCCGTCTTAACTGATGACGCCTAACTGCGCACCACTGACTCGGTCCATCCCACGGGCACAGCCTTGATTGCAACTCTGTACCCGCAGGCTGGTGCGAGGCTATGCGCACGCTTGATCACCTCCCAACACTGATGTGGGCTGCTGCTGTTGTTGCTGTAGCAGTGCAGCCACATCAGCGACATCCTGCTGCCGTCTCTCTGCCGTGCTGTCATCTTTATCTTTCTATGGTTGTCGCAGAGCCTTCCTGATGATGTCAAAGCAGCACATGAAGATTCTGCGAGCAGCTACAATGTTGGTTGGAGCCATGGCAAGGAAGCTCTGCGCAGCGGCCAGAAGGACGTACACAAAGGCAGCTTCTACGCCAACCCAATGCAGGTGATTATGCAGCAGTAACACACAACAGACAACCGACGCAATCAGCAAGTATGAAAGAGCAGCTGCTTGTTTCCTTCTTCAGCTGTCCTCAGGCAGGCAGTGTCAGACTGGTGTGCAGGCTGTTGGATGTTAGAAACCCGCTGTACCCTATCCCAGCTGCTCTGAACGCCCAGCATCATGCAGCATTGCAATGAAGAATCAAGTGCAGTTTTGCCATAATGCAACTGTATTGTCACCATTTGGAGCCTTCTGCACTTCTATTTTCTTTCTCAGGACACTTACGATGTGGACCAGGACACTGTCGACAAGTATAAAGCATACTACAGTGACAACATTTGGCCCAGGGAACATTTGCCTGAGCTTGAAATAGCCTTCAAGCAGCTGGGGTCACTGATTGTTGCCGTAGGGTTTAAGCTGGCAGGCCACTGCAGCAGGTATGCCATGATCATATCCTCTGTGCTACAAAGTGGGTATCTCGCTCACTGCCCTTCGAGCGCTGCTGAATTGCCTGTTTGAAAAGTGTCGCCATTTTTTACTATCTGCTGTGCACGTACTATCTGCTTTCTGTATCTGGTTCGTTTCCATGATGTGCATATCTGTGTTTGGGTAGCTGTTGGTGTGCTCTGCATCTGAGCCACACAAGGCATGTGCTGATCACTGGACAACACACTGTTGAGCAGGGTATCATGATATCTCATCGTGCATAAAGTGCTCTGCTGCTGCTGCTGCTGTGACACAAAGGTGCTTCATGTTGCACATGACAACAGTCTGCTGGTATGCCCAGAAAGAACCTGCACTTCTGTGTGCAGGTATGTCCAGCAACAGCTGGCAAATGCCACGGGTAAGCCCCTGGACAAGCTGCAGCAGCAGCAGCTGGACTTTGAGGGTCAGCTCAGGAGCAGCAGCTGCCATAAGGCACGCCTGCTGCACTACTTTCCTGTTGAGCACAGGCCTGAGCAGGTGGCTGCTGGACATCAGGAGGAGGACTGGTGTGGATGGCATCTGGACCATGGGGCGCTCACAGGTGAAGCTGCTGGGCGTACTTGGAAACATGGTCTTGCGGTGTGGTGTGCACCCTGGTTCTGGCGGCAGACCCGACTGCAGCGCTGAGCTGCTGATGAGATTTGAAAATGTCGTAAAGGCGGTCACCAACAAGATGATCAGGACCCGGTCCGGCTGCTGCTGATGGGCTGCTGATATTGCCTCTGACTGCTGCCACGCAAGTCTGATGCCCTGTCGTGGCGCTCAAAAACAACAGCTGGTTGGTTCTTCAGCCTGCCAGTGCATCCCAGTATGTAGCCTGATCCTGTGCGGGTTTTTGCCATGCAAATGACAGTTCTTTCTGTGTTGTTGTTTCAGGTCTCACGTCAGCCATGTACATCCAGCATGGCCAGCAGGTGCCCAACCCTGACCCCTCGGCTGGCCTCTACATCTGTGACCGGTTGGGCCGCGTTGTGCAGGCATCAATCCCTGCTGACCACATTGCCTACCAGATGGGCCAGGTCATGGCCATCCAGTCAGGAGGCCTGCTCAGGGCCACACCACACTATGTACGAGCAGCAGCAGGGGGTCCAAGTGTCAGCAGAAACACGTTTGCGGTGTTCATGCAGCCAAGAACGAGCCTCAGGCTTGATGCCCCCCCTGGTGCTGAGGCACTGGGTGCACTGCTGTGCCTGGACAGTGGGCACTGGACACCAGGCATGACTTTTGGGGAGGTAGGTGGATCGGCTATACAGAGCACTGCCAGTAAGCCACTGTAATGTTGTGATGTGTATGCCAGAGCCGCAGCTGCTCTACTGCTTCCACCGGACCAAGAAATTTCAAATGATCAACATTCTGTGCTACATCACACACTGATGCTGTAGTATTGTGTGTGCGCAGTTTGCGGACCTGACCATGCATGGCTACTACAATCAAGAGGCTCAGAAGGCTGCTGTCCCTGCTGCTGGCGATGGTCCGGGCAGGCCCTCCAAAGATGTGGCACCAGCAGCAGTACATGCTGCAGCAGCAGCTGCTGACAGGACTTTCAAGGGGGTGTCATTGCTGGTTTCACATGAGTAGACCAGAGTAGGCAGGTGCTGTGCTGTTGGTCAACATCAGATACAGCTCAGGAGCTGACATCTGTTTGTTGGCAAGCAATAAAGCTTGACTGGCCCAACTGAGGCGAAATATGAGTGCATCATGGCCAAACATGTGTTGGCTTATGCATGACTGACTGGCTGGGGTCAGGTGTCACTGTTGCACGGTTTGTGCCTGTACCATTTGCAATATACATGGGTATTGTATTCCAGCATTTCCCTTTTATAGTACAGGCAACATGTCATTGACAGCAAGTCACAGTGTTGCTGGCTTTGTTCATTTTAGGCTTTGATAGCTATAGCAGCTTGAAATTAAGAGCAACCTTGCTTTAGCATCAGCAACTCATGGATGGAACCTAGATTCACCCTTGCTGTGTGCTTGGCTGTAGAGAATATTCAGGGAGCAATCCCACAGAAACTTTCCCCTATTGTACAAGCATTATCAGTGGGTACCTCTGGTGATGCAATCTGTTCCTTGCACATCTGTCTGCAATGTATAGATGTTTGTGCTCTTGTCAAGACCAGTGGTCCTGCAGCTAGGGGTCTTGGCCTGACGTCCTGCATGCACTACCTTGATGTGTCTTCATCCACACATCGTTGCTGACTGCACGACTGCTAAGCTGTTGTTGAAATGGTATTCAGTACTACCTCATGCTCATCTGCTGTGACGGCATCCACACTGTGCACGCATGTGCTGTTGCACAACAGCATGAAGCGATATGAAGGATTTCGTGGGCTTCCCAATGCTTTTGGAGCCGTTCACATTGTTGCTTTGTGCCCTTGTCATGTGCCCATGCAATGGAGTAAAGTATCATTGAAGTTGAACTCAAATGTGTAACGCTGTCGTAACACTGCTACACACTGCTGCAGCTATCTGGCCCCAACATACAACAATGTTGTACAATGCCTCTTGACAGTCGCTTGTCAACCTTGCTGTTGTCGACGTGGATTGTGTTTTGTGCTTTGATCACCGCTGGCCATTGATCGGTGCGCTACTTAGTGACACGTAATGTGGCCAGAAATACAAGATTGTATTGACAAGAATAAGCATGAGTTAAGGGTTACGGGGAAGGCGTTGCAGACGCGCCTAGAGGAGCTCGACGGGAGTGTGCCGGAAGCATTAGGTGCCACTGGGCCCCTGTTCACTTTCGTGGAGTTGAGCGGCTGCTTAAGGCTTACACATCTACATGCCAATGTCAGCCTCATGACCAACCTACACGGTGAGGAGACGTTGGCGGCAGCAGACAACGACAGCTGCAGTGTCAGGGCCAGGTGCAGTGCCAGCTGGTCCCATGGCAGTTGGCGGTTGGCAGTCGGTGATTGCAACCTTTTTAGCACAGAACCTACAAGCGCTTGTCAGCCTTTAACGTTTGGTACATGGCATCAGCTCACCATGTGGTGCCTACTCAGCCTTCTCCCGTGCATTTGTAGAGCTTCTTGTGAAGGACTGTGGCCTCACCTCCCTACCAGAAGGCATTGGCACCTTACCTTTGCTCAGAACACTTATCCTTGAAGGTAAGTGGGCAAGCATCAGTGGCCGCACAGGAAGCTGCCTGATTGTCAGCACGGCCTTCCTGCTTTATCCAGCACCCAACAGCTGCAGCTTCACGCACATTATGTAGCGCCAAATATTGTCTCTTGAGGCAACACTTGCAGGTCAGCAGCAGTGCAGCAGCTCAAAAGTCATATTGTTCCTGACATCAAAGCAGCAGAATGGTCAGTAATGATTGGCTTTAGCCTCTGTCAGCTCAGCGGCCCAACACAATGCAGCTTATGGCTGCTGCGGGAGTTGTGCAGAGATGCTCGGTAGCCACGGTATCATCCGTCATTCACTCTCAGGTACCGGAGGTATGACACAACTGCTGTGGTCTAGACTTTACATCAATGCCATGACACAACTGCCACTGCAGGGAACCACTTGCAGCAACTCCCGGAGAGTGTTTTTAACCTGCCACGATTGCACACCTTCAACGCCAGCAGAAACCAACTGCAGCACATCCCTGAGGCGCTGGCGAATGCCAAAGAGCTGCATTACCTCAACATCAGCTTCAACAGCATACAGGTACACCATGGCAGCTATATCACTCCACCCACTGTAGCTTAGGCCTTTTTTTTCATAGCTCCTGTTTGCAGTGCTGACCTGTGCATCCCTTGCAGACGTGATAATTGCAACATGGAGTCATTCAAGATCACTCGCAAGTAAGTTTTGTCTCTGCCATCCTCCCAGGCCCTCCCCAGCAGTCTGGTAAAGCTTCCCAAGCTGTCAACCTTGATCGCCTCCCACAACAACATCTCAGCATTCCCTGAGGGCATTGCCAAGCTCACGATGCTCACAGACCTGCAGATGAGCCACTGCAACCTATCAGCAGTGCCAAAAGAGCTTGCAGCTGTACCAAAACTCAAAACACTAGTGCTGGACCCCAACCCGTTCAATGACAGGAAGCTTACAAAGGTCCTGCAAGAGGGCCGTCTGAAGAACATCCTGACTCATATCAAGAAGAACGGTGCTCCGCCTAGCAAGGAGGCAGCAGATGCAGCAGCAGAGGCTATGAGGCACTTGGAGCTGGCGGCACAGCAGCAGCGACCTTACCAGCTACTCGCGGTTGACAAGAATCTGCACTTTGATGTGTTTGTTCACCCAGAGGTTAAAGGTGTGTGATTGGGGTGCTGCAACATCCGTGTCGACAGCGCTTGGTGCGGCGTACTATCAGCAGTAGCAACATCAGGCATTGGCCATACCCAAGTGCTGGGTGCCTGATTGTGCACAACCTACCTGTTGTCTGAAAGCAGCAGCTGCAACCATCAGGTGTGGTGAAGCAGCTTCGGTCCTTGTTGATGACCCATCGCTGTGACCTTCTGCATACTGACATCCACACTCACAAAGCCTGTGCCAGTTGAAAAATGAGTCTGGCTGCCTGTATATGTACAGGTGTGCGGCAGCATTTGGTGTGTGCTATACTCCAGGATGTGAAGTTCACACCAGACCTATATGAGAAGTTCATCGCCTTGCAGACAAGCATACACGAGTCACGTCTGTGCAACAAGCGGGAAGCGGCTGCTATTGGCACTCACGATGCGTCCAAGTTGCAGCTGCCTCTGCATTATGAGGCGTTAGCACCTGCAGACATCAGGTTTGTGCCACTGAACAGGGAGAAAGAGGCTGCAGCAGCAGGTGAAGGCAATGATGCAGCAGCAGCACCACCAGTAGGGGTTGGGTTCCAGCCAGGTCAGGACATCACTGCTGACCAGTTGCCTCAATACTTCACTGGAGACAAATCAATGCTGAGGTGAGTCACCTGGTGACAAGGACGTCCTGCTGTGCTGCACTGGTGTTGAGATGCCAGTATATCAGCACTGCAGCAGCCTCAGGCCGGATGGAGCTTGCAATACGCTATTCCCTGCTGACCAAACGATTATTCAGCACAACGAGTCTGTTATCATGTCCACACGACGCCTGGAAGGTGCAGCTGCCTCCTCTCTCCTCTTCAGCATGAAGCTGACTTGTACGGGATGATATGCCACCTTGCACATTCATATCCACAGCATGTGGTTGAAGGGCATGGTGTTCTGAGGTGTTATATGTGCTGCATGGCTGCTGTACCAGGTACCTTTCATACATCCAGAATAAACCCATCAAGGCAGCTCCATTGTATGCGGTCTTGAGGGATTCCACCCAGGCAGTGCTGAGCGTGTCCCCCGTGATCAATGCAGAGTTCTGCAGGGTCACACCCACCAGCCAGCACATACTGGTGGAGGTGAGTAGCCCAGAAAGCTTAGAAGTGGCACAGAAGGCAGCAACTGAGTTCATAGAGCGCTTTGCAGAAGCCGTCAAAGGGACCACAGCAGCAGCAGCAACAGCAGCAGCGCACAATGATCAGCAGCAGCGGTTGCAGGTGGCTCCTGTGAGACTGTTGACACAGGGTACGGGACATGTAAGACTCATCTTCCCAAAGTGATTGGCCAAGCTGTCATTGGGGAATATGTGCAGCATGATAATGAGTGTCGGCAAGACAGTGTATAAAGGAGGCGCAGCCATGGTGCTTATCATATAATCCCAGCTGGTGTCAGCACCCTGCAGCCTCAATGGCTGCACCAGTGTTGCATGCAGACCAAAGGCATGGTTGTGCTTTGTGTAGTCCATCATGTGATGGCAAATACAGGCCATGACAGCAGTGCTGTCACATCCCCAGGTGCTCAAGGAGGACGGTTGCTGGGGTGTGGGGATTGGGTGGGCCAACTGCCCACTGGTCATTGCAGTCTGCATGGCTGGATGGTGGATTGTTGGACAGTGTTGTCCTAGCTGGGTGTGAGACAGTGAGTGTCATTGGTCAACCTGGTGGACCTTTGGCCGGGGCAGTACTGGCCCAACAGTACTGAGACCCGAGCAGCAGAGCTGGCTGGTCATCAGGAGACCACCCCCTTGTAACAGACACAAAACAAAGCTCAAGGATTTGATGCGCTTGGTATAGGTGCCGTCCAAGTCCGATTGTAAGCTATGGCTGTTCAATGTTGCAACAACTGTTGCATAAGCTACTCCTCTAGATCTATGTAGAAGAGAAAGAGCCATGCAGCGGTGGATGAGCCGGCGATTGAACTGACATGCAAGGGGGCCGCCATCCAGGAATGACCCACTATCATACTGCGGGTAAATGTGTCTGTTGTTTTGTGTCTATCAGATGGAATCTTTATCAATGACGTTGCCATGCTGGTGCTGCTGATCCCGAGCACAACCTGCTGCAGAAGTGAGAAGCCAGCCTAGGGTGCGCTAGAAAGTGCAGAGCTGGTTGCAGCTGTTGCTGCTGCTACCGCTGATCCGCATGCAGCACAGACTCAGTCCCAGCTCGGAATAGTGATTGTGCGGTGCAAGAGTGTGAAAGAAATTGAGCCATGCAACAAGTTGAGATGCAATGGCAAATGCACTGACATGCGTTGGGGGCGCCACCCGGTTCAAGCTTGTGCCTGCCTCGGCTGTCCACCTGCAAGTGATGAGGTCAATCAACAGCAGAGGCACTGGCGAGGCACCCCATGTTGTTGAAGAACCAGTGGTAGGCAATATGCTGTTTGCAGGTATTGGCGTTCAAGCCTGATCAACGTACTCAGTAAGTTGATTGCTACTGTACCTGCCAACACACCATCGCCACGCATTTGCCATAGCATTTCAACTTGCTGCATGGCTATATTTCTTTCACTGTGGGTGGTGGGTGGGTTGTCTGTTGCAGATGTGTGTGTATGTGTCATATGTGAAAGAAATATAGCCATGCAGCAAGTTGAAATGCTATGGCAAATGCGCTGTCATATGTGTATTGTTTGGGTTAAGACGGACACTCATGTGTTCCCCGTCAGAAATAAGTGTCAGAAATAAGAGTGTATCTAGCATTGCTGCTACTAGCGGCATGTCAGAGTCAACAAGCACTACTGTGGCACAGCTGTATGTGCGGACAGTGGTGTCTATCTGAATTAGTCTTTGTCAGTAGTGCAAGCCGCTTGCTTCATGTGGAGGAAGAAGGAATTCAACTACTTCCCGACAAACTTACTACTAGAAACCATTAGATTATAGAAGGACATACGAGCATGATCACAGAAGTGACAGCATAGTAGGGGACCCTGCATACAGGCAAGCTAGCTACAGCGCTGTATCTTTCCACAGTCATACTGTGTGCAAATGTGTGTTGTTGTGTCTATCTGATTGAAACTTCATCAACCTGGATTAGATGTAGGCCCCTATGACTCACCTTCAGGCCCTCGGTGCACCACAACCAGATACACCGCGATGGGATCAATGCAAACTGGTTACGCCAGTCACCAGCAGCAATGCACAATGGTAGTGTTTGATGCTTCCCAGGACAGCACTTGCCACAGAGTAGACAAACACCAGAAAAGTTTAGGCTGTTGATTGAAGCAGGATATTCTTCCAAACAAAAATTCAAAATAGATGTAACGCTTCGTATACACTTGCTCACCACATACACAGATGCATACTATACAGCGCAGCAAACAGTGCTGCCATGCACATCATACAAAGATAGCCCATATGCTCCTGCCCGATCAACAACTGTGTGCTGGTTGCAACTTCTTGTAGAGCAACAGTGTTGACATCAGCGGGTCGTACTTCTCAAGCACACTGTATGCCTGAGTAGCAGCAGCACTACATAAAGCAGCGACCATATCCCCACTGGTCCCTGACAGCTTTGGTTGCTGCTGCTGCTGTTGGGGTGAATGCAGCAACTGCACAGAGAGGCTCTTTGGGGGCTTCCTCAACTGCTGCTGCTGCCTTGGCTGTTGCTGGGCAAGGTTCTGCTTGCGTGCGGTGCTACTGGTACTGCCACCATGTGCAGCAATCTGAGATCCCACCTTCAAACTCATCTGCTGAGAGGCCCTCTCAAACAGTGCCAGATCCCGACATCCCATGACATGAAGACACCACACCACATGCACCAAATCTTCAGCACTAAAGTTGGCCAACTGTGCATCCACTGCTGCTGCTAGAGCAGCAGTCAAAGAGGCCACTGACTGCTGAGCTGTGGCCAGACCCCACACTACCTGCTGCAGACCTGCAGAAGACAGCCGGGGGAGCTGCTCCTCAATGCTTGTCCGCAGCCTGTCCCAGGTAACACCGTCCCTCAACCCCAAGCCTGCTACGCCAGCAATCAGTGTTGCAAGGGCCTCTGCTGGTTCATCTATGCTGTTGGAATGCCGTATATCAGCCGTCAGTATATGCTGCTGCTTCTCATAACCTGCCCAAAACTGCTGCAGCAGCTGCTGCAGCAGCCCAACATTTGGCTGGTATCCAGCTTTGGCAAAGCCCCAACATACTGCTGCTACTTCCGCGGGACATAAGCCCTGCTCACGGGCATTGCTGCAGGTGGCTGATGCCGACAACTTTGCTGCCAGTAGCTCTACCAGCAGCAACTGACCATCCTGTGCCCTGCCACGCACCTTGTGCAAACGGCTGATCACAAGGGCTGCATGATGACGGCTGAATGATGCTTTGTGTAGAAAGGCATTGCACAGAGCCTCTAACTGATGGTAGCAGGTGGCAGCAGATATGCATGCTGTCAGCTGCTCTGGGTCAACGGCTGCCTGTTGCTGTCGCTGCTGCTGCTGCACTGCTGTCCGCAGGCTGCCCTTGCAGTTGCTGCTGTCAGGGAGCATGCTGGTACGCAAAGCACAGATCGAGCTGCACCCATGCGCCTGCAGTGGTGCAAACAGGCCCATGCATTTCATAACAAACATCCCTGCAAGTGCTCCCCAAAATATGATACTTTGCAAGTTCGGATGCCGCAATAGATTTACAGCACTCATGCGCAGCGGGTCTTCCTTGCATCAAGCCTTCGCCAGCAACCTAAGCCCAAAACTCACCCTTTGTGACGTGGTATGTTTGTGCAATCGCCTCTGCGAGGAGTGCATCTGTTTGCTGCGCCTAGCTGCTCGGCAGACAAGTGCTGCTCGGTGCCTGGGATGATTGCTGCTGGGGTCTGCGCCATCACTTCCATGCAATGACTGAAATGGTGGGCTGCGAGACACAGGAGCATGACTTGCAAGCAACAACACTACCACTATCATTAAACCTACTGAAAACAGGAAATGCAACGCAACATCAACTGCAGCTGCTGTAGTCGAGAGGCTGCATGAGGCCACACCTGTTCGCTGCACTGTTAGGTATGTTGGCCCAACCCAGTACATTTTTTGAAGGCTGTCACAAGTGTTTTGTGGAATTGATTGCGCGCACCTCACATGTGCACAAACAGGGACTTGCACACAACTCAGCACACAACAGATGCCCTGTTGCTCACCATTTGTAACGGCGCCTTTGCGCCTGTATGCTTTGCTCACTCCAAATCCAAACGTTAGCAGGGTATGTCTCTGATCCAGCTGGAGTGTCCACCACCAACTCGCCTGCTAGAGATCCTGCAAGGGTTGTGACGCACAGATGAGCACCACAGGTTGAGCAGGAAAGGGTCAGATACGTCCCTTCGCCATCCGTGCTAACCTGAGATCCTAGCAAACATGATAGAGCTGTCAGGCAACGCGGGCAACGGAGAGGATGCGCAAGTTGGCTGATGCCGCACAAATGCCGCAGCACCAAGTGAAGCGCACCAACTCACGTCTCACGTGCGCACAAGGCACTGTTCGTTTTGGTGAATTTTGTGCAAACAGGCTGCATCTTGAAGTCTGGAACGTTCACGTGCACCGGCAAGCAGAACGTCAGCAGGTTCTTAGGTCTGTTGTGCGCCTACGCCTTTTCAACCAGATGATGGAGCAAAATGGTGAGACGTTTTTCTTGTGTTGTTCAGACTCCTTGCAAGTGCACCCCACTTGACCACGGTGCAGTCCAGCGGAAACTTCCCACGGTGCAGCACTTGTCGAGTAGACAGGCTCACAATTTCACTCCAATTGTACAGACTAATATACTATTGGAAAAGTGATGAAGCAAGAAGAGAGCCCTTATGCATGGCTTCAGCCTCTGTCCTGCCGGTCAGGGCAGCAACAGAAGGGACAACAAGTGACAACCACGCACAGGGCCCGACACGAGGTCACACGCGGTGAGCCGCATCAGCAAAGGCCCTAAAATCTGGCATTAGCAGCACATCAGGCTTCATTGGAGCCAGAGGACAGCAGCATTGTCTAGGATACAATTGAAGCATGTACGCATATCCCTGTGCAAGGCTTGCCAGCGCAGCACAAGGTTCAGCAACAAGACATATGGAGAAGTTCTAAAAGCATGCAAGTTGGACCTGCTGTTGTGGTCATGGGATGATGTTACTGTGATGTTGGTGGCGCCAATGCTCGGCAGGAGTGACCCAGAGGCCTGCTTGCCCTTGTGTTTGCTCTTCTGGTACTGCCTGGCAGGACTGACTGTGACGATGTCAAAACCTGGAGATTTTCAAAATATGCTCACAGCAGTACCATACCCACAGAAGAAAACCGGATTTAAAGACCCAGCAGACCCTTGCAACAGGTCTGATAAACGCAATGGGGGTGATTACAGGCGCTTTGAAAGGTGAGAGAGCAAGCAGCGTGCAGCCTGGCATGTCGTGTGGCAATGTAAGGATCTCGCTTGATATGACATTCTAAGCTCAACCAGCATCTCAGCTTTACAGGCAGGCATCTCAGCTTACCATTCCACCCTGCGCAACTGTGGCTGTAGTGCTCCAAGTAGTACGTTGATGGGTAATGTTTCAGTGTTTGTATTCAGATCACACGATTGCACCAATGAAACTGTTTACCGACGGGTATTGGTTGCTGGCATGACTGCTGCAGCTCGTACAGCAAACAATTCTGCGGTGTAGACGACAAGCCCATACAATTTAGGGAGGATGGTTTGCCAATAAGTGCACGCAGGATAGCTGGCAAGCCGTTGATGGTGAGTTTTCAAAGGTACTGGCAGGGAACTTGCAGCCAAAGTACAGGTGTGTACCCTGCTTTAACTGCATCAGACCTGTCATGTGCACAGCAGCTTGATGGACATCGATGTTGCACGAGTCGTATCTCCTGTGCTCCAGCTTGTTAAACAGCAACCAGTCAGCATGCCACTGTGGCAAACTGTCATGATAGCCAGCTCAGCACTGGTCCAGCTCAACAAGGGCGACTTGCGCCCTTGGCGCAATGCCGCTGTCCGAAGCTCTCCTGAGCCAGTGGTGCTGTCTGCTGCCACAGGCCCCCAAGATGCCAAATCAAGCAGAACTCACCATAGCAAAGCGCTTCACGTCCAGATACCATCACCAATCAAGTGTATGCATTGGCAACCCCAACAACAAAGACCCAGGGCGGTTCCGAAGTGTGTACCAAGTTGTGCATGCAGCACCGCACAGAGCCCTAGCACAGCCCAATCCGGGCATAGCAGCAGCAGATGCTGCTCGGGCGCATAAACAGCTGGGGCTGTTCAACTAAGGGCTGGACGCGAGTAGCATAGCTCTGTGGATTTCTATACTTGCATGAAAAGCCGCATCAACTGCAGGCAACCCTATGGCAGAAAGTGGCGACATGTGCTGTTTACAACTTTTGAACTTCATGATGCTGTCCACAATATCTGTCCTGTGCGGCACTACCGTTACAACAGTGTCTCCTGCTTTGTTTCACCCAAAGACTTTGGTCCGAGGATGATAAGTGTGCACCCCTGCACAGTGTGCAGAGACAGCAGCAGAGGCTAAAAGGCATTGTTCTATTCCGCGTCTGTGCAGCGCAGTGCAGCACTGGGCTTTGCTGTACCTCACATGGTTACCATCATACAGTGTAAAATCCAATGGTACTGTGGCACCAATGTGACAGCAGTGGGAGCACATTCCAAGGTAGAAGGAAGGCCGTGCCCATGATGTCTGTGGTGGCTGCAGGACTCAGCTGGTGACCCCGTGGCAAGTATCCATTCTGGTGTCATGATCTTCGGTGTAATGTTTGGTTTTAATGAGGCACAACGCATCTTGACAGCAGAGCGCTGACCTGTTGGCAATACTACACTCAGACTCTGTAGCTCAGAGCTTTGAGTTCCACTTCTACAATGTACTGGTAAGAATCTTTCATCAAGAGGGCCTCAAACAGTACCAGTGTGGTCATCACCAAATGAACCGTAAGAGATCTTGTACATCCACCTTGTGAACATAACTGTGCCCAAGTGGCCGAGTCGTTGGCACTTCCGGCTAAGCTCGTTCAATAGCCTGTTGAACAGTCCTCATGAGGACAGCTGATCAGCGCCAGGGCCAGGCTGGCCATTGGTAACTCAGTTCATCTCAGCTTGTGACACTCTTGATTACCATGGCCGCAGTTTGTCCAGTGAGGATAAGATACAGCGTTGTGCTTCCTTGACACGCCAGTAGCTAGCTGTGATAAACACCTGTTGCAGTGGCAGCTGACCAGACAGGACCAGGTGTTTAAACCCTTATAAGTTGGACGCATACAGGTTTTTCGCATACTGCTGTCCGTTGTGTGATCTACATGCTATAAGGTCTTTATGCCTTTTGGCCACGCTTGCAAAGAGACAACAATGAACTTGTATACAGCAGTGCTGTAGTAGCACAGGTTTAGGCAATTTGTGCAAACGCTGGGTAACATCAAAGCTATTGGGAAAATAATTATGGGTTTTTCGTCGTTTTCCAGGTTGGCAATGTTTGCACGTGATGATATCTCCACGCCCCCACTTTTTTGCTACGTATCCCAACTTGTTGCCTCACCTGGCACTTTTCATGTTGTATCATCATTCCGGCAGCATTCTGTTGAAGTTTACGAAACTCTTGTAGAGCCAAGCCTTGGCATTCGACATTATGATACAGGTCAGCACGCGACATCAGCGTCGGTCCCGATGCAATGATGCTGCAAGGCTGAATATGATTACGAAAATCAACACATACTGCTTGCTGGGTTACGCAACCGCTGCTGCAGGGGTAGAGCTATCTGCAGTTCTGGTAGCCCTTGTTGTCCGCAGCAGGTTGTGCATAATCCTGGAGGTGTGATCGCTGCTCACCTAGTGCAAGCAAAGGGATCGCATTTGCAAGCAACAATTACAAGGTGGGCCTGGGTTTGTCAGGGAAGTTCCCTGCAACCTGTTGATATGTCGGTTGTGTTAGGTGTCCACATGGCCTCACTGAGGCAGTAAGCACTGGGTGCATGTGCTCAAGCCCTTTTCTAGTCTGTGAGTGGATGCCCTGAGTCAGTCAGCGGGCAATTTGCTTCTGTCTCTAGGCGGTCACTGCGCTGGGCCTGCTATTGCTGTTCAGGCGGATTTGCACCAGCAGCAGGAGTGTGTTGGTGTGCACTATCAGCAGCAGCAGCAGCAACAGCAGATGCGTCAGAGTCAACTTTCAGCCAGACCATTCCTCAGCTACCACAGCGGCTGCTCCACCACAATCGAGCTGTGCTTCTGATGAAAAAGGAGAACATGGTGCACCACAGGCAGCACATGAACCTCCACTTGCCCCTGCTGCAACTGCAGCAGCACTGGCCTCTACGAGAGCAAGGGATGGCAACAGGGTTGCAGCTCGTATAGCATATGCAATGAGTGACATTGCATTCGTCTTCCCTATCACTCCCGCAACACCCATGGCAGAAGCAGTTGATGAGTGGGCTGCTGACGGCAGGGTAAACCTCCATGGCAATGTAGTGCAGGTAAACAATCACAGCTTGTCCGGTTACCACTGACTGCAGGAGATTGTCCACAGTTGACCAGCAACAGGTTGGTTGAAAATGAGATGCTGGTCCGATGTGCACCAGAAAATCAGGAGACGGCTGTCTCATTGCGTAATCATGCCTGCTGCAGCCACCAACAAGCATCCAGGGCATCTCCTGACGTATTAAAGTGACATCGTGCTGGTCCCAAAGAATGATGTTGCGACATACCATGCGTGCTGTTGTGTGCTAGGTGGTGGAGATGGAGGGTGAAGGTGGTGTTGCAGGAGCACTGCATGGCTCAGTGCAGGCAGGTGCCCTGGCCACATCCTTCACCTGCAGCCAGGGCCTGCTGTTGATGATTCCCAACATGTACAAAATTGCTGGAGCGCTGCTGCCCTGTGTTGTGCATGTGGCTGCACGGACAGTGGCATCAGATGCAATCTCCATGTACTGTGATCACCAGGTGGGTGCCACCAGCGGCGGGGTACACCTGGAATAATGGCATACCATGTACAACCAGGCGAGCTCTGGCTTTGTTCAAGGATGTTTAATAAGATGCAGTCTACAAGATACAGAAGGACCTTGCATGACCTTACATGAAGGCTCACAACTCCAGAAGCTGACGTGGCAGAGATCATGCACTTACTGGATGCTTATTTGGCAAGGGGTCCGCCGGGCGCAGATGCATGGCACCAGCATTGGCGTTTGTGTCCTATTTGGTGTCCGTTGTCAGTGCTGCTGCTGCTGCTGCGGACTTGATTCACTTGGCAGGATGTCATGGGTGTCCGTCAGACTGGCTGGGCCATGCTGTGCAGTGCTGATGCCCAAGAGGCCCAGGACCTGGCACTTGTTGCTCACCTGGCAACGCTGAAGGCGTCACTGCCATTCGTGCACTTCTTTGATGGAATCATGTAAGCAGGAGCAACGCAGCGTCTTCATAGAATGTTCACGTTCTCCCTGTGCAGTCAGCAGCAGGATGCAGTGTGTTGCATTTTAGGCTATTGCTCTCCACTGTTATGGCATAGCCAGGCCCTGGTGTCCTGACTAAACACAATTTACTGCTGTTCTTTGTCATCACAGCACCAGCCATGAGATCAAGAGGGTGTCAGTGCTGGAACAGGAGTCCTGCCGGCCCCTGCTTGATGGTGTGCAGCAGTACATCAAAGCTCATCGTGCCCGTGCCCTCAACCCCGCTCATCCCTCTCACAGGGGATCTGCACAGTCACATGAGGTGCTGATGCAAGCCTGGGAGGGCACAAACAGGTTCTATCAGGTCAGCGTCTGCAGGGTATGTCAGCAACCTGAGGAGTCGCCAGAATTCATGCACAGCCGCTCAGAAGCAGCAGGACAGGGCATGCTAGTTGCAGCCTTGTGCAGCAGCACGGTGCGAGGTACTTATGGAGCTATGTGCACTGGGCGTCCTGTCATCCAGCCAGCCGCCAATAGCCTTCAGATGATTGATCAGCAGCCAGCAAGTCAGGTATGCTCTAGATTCCGAGGTCCTCCTTTTCTGTCTGCTACGTACTTGCTGTATGTAGGCTGCACCAGACATTGTGCAACAGACCATGGATGCTGTGGCAGCATTGACAGGTCGTCAGCACCAGCTCTTTGAGTACTACGGCGCGCCTGATGCTGAGCGAGTTGTGGTGTCCATGGGGAGCAGCTGTTGCGTGCTGCAAGAAGCAGTAGACCACTTGAATGCACACGGGGAGCAAGTAGGGCTGCTGAAGGTGCATCTCTTCAGGCCCTGGTCAATCAAACACTTTCTGGCTGCTTTGCCGGACTCTGTGACCCGGCTGGCCGTGCTTGACAGGACTAAGGAGGGTGGCAGTGTTGGGGAGCCCCTGTACCTGGATGTGGTGGCTACTGTTGCACAGGATGCAGCAGGTGAGTACTGCTGACCCAGGGGGGCGGGGGTTCAATTGTTGCCGGGCCCTTGTACCCCTGTGTCAATCCCCTTCTGTCCTGGTGTGCAACACGCCTGACAGTTGGTCTCACCAACCTCTACTAGTGAGCAGTATGTCTGCTGTCTCTGCAGCTGGTGGCCATGTCCGGCGGGTTGTGGGTGGACGCTATGGTCTAGGAGGCAAGGCATTTACTCCAGGGATGGCAATAGCTGTCTTTGACAACCTCAAGCAGCCGCAGCCCAAGGACACATTTACCGTTGGGATTGTAGGTATGTAGGATTGCAGTATTGCAAGCAAGCTCAGGCACTGAAGGGAACTTACAAGATGCTGATGTGAATCAGTCGAAGTACAACACTTGCAAGTGTCTGACATGTCTCAAAGTATTGTTGCCAGATTGTGGCAGTTATGTTGCAGAATGGGCTGCACCCTCGGCAGCATGTTACACATAGGCTGGTGTATGATGACGCACCCCTCAACTGCTGATACTTGTTCAGATGATGTGAGCTACACCTCCCTGCCTGTCAGCTATGAGGTGGACACACTGCCAGAGGGCACCTACCAGTGCATGTTCTGGGGCATGGGCAGTGACGGTACCGTCGGTGCAAACAAGGAGGCAATCAAGATCATTGCAGCAGCAGATGATAACATGTATGTCCAGGTGAGCTACCTCTAGCAATAGTGGCTGGTGGCTGGTGGCTGGCATACAGACTGGTAGAGCAGTACTTGGAAGCCCTGTGCTGGGACCCGACATGGGAGAAAGCTCACAGAAGCTCAGCTTCAGTAATGTCTTGCTGCAGCTTGCACTGTGGCAAAAGCAAGCCTGGCCGTTTTGGTGTGCCGCTTATGGATGCTGGCCTATTGCTCAGCCAAGCACATCGCCGTGTCAGCTCCTGTGTGTGTAACACAGTTTGCAATGGTACCCACGCATGACTCCGCCGCTGCAGGGAAGCTTCAGTTATGATGCTCATAAATCAGGATCACTGACGATCTCTGAGCTGCGCTTTGGCAAGAAGCCCATCAACGGCAGCTATGCTATCAGACAAGCAGATTACATGGGCATTCACCTGGCCAGTTACCTGGGCAAGTTTGACTGCTTGAGCAGACTGAAGCCCAGGGGAGTGCTGGTCATCAACACCACCTGGAAGGATGCTGAGGTGGGCTGAAGCAAGGGTAGTGATGCTGCAACTGGCCAGCTATCTATCCCTTTCAAGCATTATTGTCCTAACTCATGCCGACACTGCAGTAATCTTTACATCCCCTGCACTGCAACAAGCCAGACCAATGCACTTTTTGTTGTGCATTACTCCAGTCAGTCAGTCACTACTGTCAGTGTCTTGGTCCTCCTGAAGTGTGTCCCATATGGGCTGTTGGATGCACACCTGTGCTGTGTCCTGGCCTGCAAGTGCTGCCGCATGCTGTGACACAGGATATAGAGGCAGCTCTGCCTGCCAACGTCCTTCGTCAGTTGGCAAAACTGCAGCCTCAGCTGCATGTTGTGGACGCCCGCGCTGTTGCAGACAGTGTTGGCCTCGGAAAGCGCATCAACATGGTCATGCAGACCGTCTTCTTCCAGCTCAGCGGAGTACTACCTCTGGAGAAGGTACGGTGGGTGGTGCTGGTGTAGGTATAGAAATTCGCTCATCTTGACATGATTCTTTTGTGGACAGGTGAATATTTCCATATCAAGATTTTTTTGTGGACAGGTGTTCATCGCCACTCTGCTGCTGTGATTGTGGATTGGATTTAGCAAGCCATCTTCATGGCTGCAGCGACTTGAGCCTGCAGAATGTATGTCTATGCTTGTGCAGGCCATCCCTTTGCTAAAGGATGCAATAGCTCTGAACTATGAGAAACAGGGAGCAGTTATTGTGGCTCAGAACCATGCTGCTGTGGATGCAGCTATGTCTTCAGCTGTCAGGATAAAGATTCCTGAGAAGTGGGCAACAGCAGGAGCCGGTGAGTGACTGTAACGCAGTTCCAGTATGTTTTCCTCCTGCAGCGGTCAAGTCCAAGTCTGTTGCGTGCATGTGTTCAACGTTTGCATAGAAAACTGGTGCCTGCAGTCATCATACCTGTCTCAATTGCAATCATAATAGCTGAGCTGAGAGTGCTCCACTCGAATATGGCAGCAGATTGTTTCCTAGATGCGGTCTTTTAACTTCTCCTTTGCAGATGGCAGTGCAGTGGCAGTCTCATGTGATGGTGACGGTCTCCTGTCTGCTGCTCAGCGGCCTGCCGTACGTGCTGCAGCAGCTAAGCTTGGCCTAGGCCATTTTGTTGACACTATTATGAGACCAGTCCTGGAGCTTGAAGGCAATAAGCTGCCTGTCAGGTGAGCAGGCTGCTTGGGCTGCTGTGCAGCTTTTGTGGCCACTATGTTCAGCAATCGATGCGCCTCCAAGCCTCAAGCCACTTACAATGCCATGAGAGTAATTCACACCACAACATGCAAGTATATGTTTAGTTGGACAGCGTTTCTTCATGCGCAATTGCCTGCAGACCTGTTAATAGTTATTTTCAGCTGAGCGCAAGGCAATAAGAGCAATGCCTGGTGCCTTTGTTGGATGGGTGTGAAATAGCATATGAGTCCATATGTCTCAGCAAATCACCCTTGGCACTTGCCTGCAGTGCCTTCACACCGGGTAACTGGCTCCCCCCTGGCACCACCTCAGTAGAGCAGCGCACAGTTGCAAATTGTATTCCACACTGGAACCCCGACAGCTGCAGCGAGTGCAACAGCTGCAGCTTTGTGTGTCCTCATGCCGCAATCCGGCCTGTGGTGGCAACAGCATCTGAGTCGACTGGTGAAGGAGTGCCAGTGGGTTTCGAGACAAAACCACTGAGAGGTGTGAAGCATGGGGATCCAGCAGACCACAGATACAGGGTTCAGGTGAGATGCGTTGAGCAACAGACCAGCACCATGGGACATGAGTATGTCACTGACTGCTGCACCTCCGCCAGCGAGTCCGTGTCGCCGGTGATGCTTCAGTGTGTTCAGACGCCAGCCCACCTACATGCCTATGAGGCCAGCTAGCCAGCGGCACCTCATCTGTGTTGCTGCGGTGTTGAGTTGGCAACAGCTGATGCGTGTGCTGTTGTCCACAGTTTTGTGTGTTGTCACCTGGAGCAGGTGTCTCCCCATGACTGCACTGGCTGCTCGCTGTGTGTGTCAGCCTGCCCTGAGGGGTCACTGAGAATGACTCCCATAGCTGACGAGCTGACTGCACAGGCTGCCAACTGGGAGTTTGCCAGGCGCCTGCCTGACAGGTAAGATTGTGCTGAAGCCCAACTACACCTTTGTAGGCTATATGCAGGCTCAGGTGTGGACAAAATGCATGTTGAGGATTGTATTATTTCTGTTTTCATCTCTTGCTGGTTGGCTGCTTTGGGCTGTATCTCTGCCATACATCAAACTTGCCCAACCATACTGTATGCGGTGCCAGTAGCAGAGCTGTTGCCAAAAGGCTGTTCTGCTGCCATCTGTTGTGCCATTTGCAGAGGCTTCCTGTTTGATCGGGCCACTGTACGCGGCAGTCAGTTTCAGCAGCCGCTGCTGGAGTTTAGCGGCGCCTGTGAGGGATGTGGGGAGACTGCCTACATCAAGCTGCTCACTCAGTTGTTTGGGGAGCGCATGGTCATCGCCAATGCCTGTGGCTGCAGCAGCGTGTGGGGTGGATGGTCACCCAACAACCCATACACAGTATGTCGCAAATAGTCCATCATGCCCAGCTTGTCACAGGCATCATTAAGGTACCTCAACATCGCTATTGTACCTTGCTTTCAGGACTGTTGGGTAACCCAGATTCTGTGCCTGCTTCTGTTCTTGAGATTCAGCTGCAAGTCACTGCACGGTAATGTCTTGCTGTCTGTCCAGGTAAACTCAGAGGGCAGGGGGCCAGCCTGGGCTACAAGCTTGCTGGAGGACAATGCACAGTTTGGCATAGGCATCCACTTTGCCCTGAAGCAGCGGCGCATGTCATTTGCAGCAGCAGTGAGGGGCTTGCTTTCTCAACCTGACAGCCCGGGCAGTCAGGAGCTGATGGCGGCCTTCCAAGAGTGGCTGCAGGTGAGGCCTGGCATGGGTGCCAAGTTTCTGCTACATGTGCATCATATCACGGCGCCAGGTGACTGCAACACCTGTACAGCAAGCTGCTTCATGCACTATTTTCTGTTTGGCACTGTTTGTGAAGCAAGCTCCTTTGGGGACTACTGCTTGTGCTGTTGTGCTGACCGCAGGTGCTGGACAACGGTCTTCTGTGCCACCATGCAGTGCAGCGGGTGCAGCCACTGCTTGAAGCTGAGGGCGGTCCAGCTGGTGCACCAGCAGTGCTGCAGCAGCTCTGCGAGGGAGCAGATCTACTGGAGAAGCCCAGCGTATGGATTGTGGTGAGCGCAGTGCGCCATTGCTCAAGTCTGCTGCCTGATGTAAGCTGTCATGCTTCTGGGGCTAGCTGTCAGACTTTATACTGTTGAGTGATGACCAGAGGACCTGTCTTAAGTACATCCTGCTCTTGAGGCCATTGGCATATGCAATGGCTGCTGATGCACAGTGTCAACTCCTGTAGGGTGGTGACGGCTGGGCCTATGACATCGGCTTTGCCGGCCTTGACCATGTGGTGGCTAGCAAGGAAGATGTCAACATTCTGGTGCTTGATACTGAGGGCTACAGCAATACTGGTGGACAACAGGTGAGAGCAAGCCTCCTCGGCTGATGGACTCCATGTTACTGTCAGCATTGCATGCTTCAGATGATGCAGGGTCTGTCCATTGGTGTGAAGGTACCTGCTGCTCCCTGTCTGCCTGTACAAGAGTCCAGTGCCTGGCAAGGCATTGGTGGGATGCAGCTGTTGCAATCTGGTGGAACACAGTGTGTAGTAATGTGTAATGTCGTCAATGACGTGTACATCATGTTGCTGCGTCTGTCCGGGCTGCAGAGCAAGTCCACCCCTGTGGGTGCCATAGCAAGCTTGGCAGCAGGCGGCAAGGAGACAAGTAAAAAGGATTTGGCTATAATGATGATGGATGCTTACGGACAGGTAGGGCACACCCGTTGCAAGTGTTATATTCTACACAATGATGACTGATCCCAGGTACCTTGTTCAATGCTCACACAGTAGTTGGAGGGTGCTGTTGTGGTGACAATCCTCATCTTATTCATCCATTGCGTTGTGTGCTGTTGCTGCCTCTATCCGGACCAGCACTATGATCCTCGGCGAATGCTTGGTTGTTTGCCATTGCTGCTGTGGCTGATTGCATGAGGCTGCTCAAGCTGTTCCTGCCGATGTCACCTTGCAGGATGTGTACATCGCATCTGTCTCCTTGGAAGCTGATCATAAGCAAGTTGTGAAGGCTTTCACAGAGGCCGAGGCACACCAAGGAGTCAGCATAATCGTGGCGTATGCACCATGTACAATGCATGTAAGGCAAACTGCTGTCACAAAGCTGGTCCTTACTGCGATGAAGCCTACAGGGACAGCTGTGTTGTTTCATTTAGCAGCTGTATATTCCAACTATTTGCATCTTGAGCCAGCCGTGGCCTCTTGCTTGGGTCAGTGGTTTGGAATGTCAGCACGTCCACAGCACTTACAGTCTGCCCAGGTTGCAGGACACTCCTGACATACAACATACTGCAGTGAGCAAAGTGATAAACCTTGTGCACGCAGGGCATCAGCAAGGGCATGAGCTGCTCTGCCTTGGAGGCCCGTGCTGCTGTTGATGTGGGGTACTGGCCACTGTGGCGCTGGAGCCCTCCAGCGGAACCCCAACACCAGCACCTGGAAGGGGCTTCAAGTGTGCTTCGCCCTTCACATGGCAAGCTGACCCTGGACAGTAAGAAGCAGACAGGCCAGCTTGAGGACTTCCTTGCACACCAGGTACGTAAGCCATGGCAGGTCCAAATGCATCATTGCCAATGACACTGCCCTATAATGTACACATTGTTGCAAAGGTCACAGACGCTGATATGCAGCTGCATATATAAGAGGGATTTGCTTCATGCATGGGTTGCCTGCTACCTGCAGATTGGGTGAGAGGGGTGAGTGCCGTGTGGCTACTGCTGCCTGCACTGTCGTTCTGGGTCTCTCCAGGTTCGCTTCAATGCGCTGACCCGCAAGAGCCCCCAGGTGGCGGCGGGGTTACAGCAGAAGTTGCGGGCAGACACTGTGGCAAGACTCAACAAGCTGCGGAAGATAGCTGGCGATGGAGCTGTTAACTAGCTTTGGGGTGTTGAGTGTTATACAAAGCCAAGGCTACATGCAGTATTTGTGAATGATCAAGGGATGGTCTGGTGGTTTGAGGAGTGACATACCAACAACTAAAATAACTGTCACTGTGCTAAAGCTGACAGCAGCTCCTGCTCCTTCTTTGGCCAGTTTAAGCATGCATGCATGAGCCGTTCAGGCAGTGGGTGTGTGAGTTATTTGCCACAGGGGTTCAGACCATCACCAGGTCGGTGCACTGCCATGGTGCAGGCTCTCCATCGTTCCTGTACTCAACACTGTTAAGTCAACTTTGCTCATTGTGAGACCTTTGTCCGTGCTGGGTCTGCAACGGTACATCATCCTGGTCCCTTTGCATTTACTGCTGTGAATTGCATGCCTGCATTGGGTGAACAGTCTGTTCAGACAGTCCCAATCTTTGTGCTGTGCCAGCAAAGGCTCAAAAGTAGGTCAGGGCTAGTTTGCTTTGTGGCACTCCAGGGTCATCAGCGGTGCAAACTGCTGGCATTTCAGGTTTTGCACCATTACTACTGCAAAGTAGAACATGTTCTGGCAGCAGCAGAACTTGCTACAGCTTTTCAAAGCTGATGCTTGCAAGCTGTGTGTAATGCAACCTATGTTTGATTTGCAGTTCCCCAGCATCATTCATCTTTTGTGCATTGCATGTTCTTGCTGGGTATATTCTTTGCACCCGCTGTGCCGGCGAGATACTTTACCTGCTGCTTATAGGCAGTGCTCCTTGTCGTAGCCCATGATTTTGATTTCGACCTGGTGAGAGGTCGTCATAAAGCAGACAACATGCCACTCCAGAATTCAGCTCATAATTGGTGACCAGCTGAACCACCACATTTCTCCTGCACCTGAACAGCTACAAGCAACATCAACCACAAAAGAACAGGTTCACTCTGCTGTGCCTGCATTACGGTCTGCAATCCTCCAGTGCATGTTGCTCACTTACTGTGCTGAAGGTCTTGCAATTGTGTCATGTTGCATAGGTACTGTATTAGATGACCCTTGCACTCGTATTTGTTATCTCAGCAGCAGCTGTTTTGCAGTTGGCATATGTGCATTGCATCTCACAGCCATGCGTCTTCTGCTTGAGGGTCATCAACAGGCATTAATGACCTGTGCTGGCTGTTTATGCTGTAAGTGTGAGCATGGTGGATGGGGATGCCTGGTTGGAGGCCTGCTACTCTTTTGTTGCAGCCGCTGTATTACTCGTTTGTACAAACGCCATCCATAGTTTTGTCCTTGACACACTCTGCTTCACTCCCACAGTAGGACATATGCGCGTCTGCATTGGCCACAGCAAAATGCAAGTTTTGTCTCATGAGCTGCATGTAAACTGATCAATGTTTTTGTATGGTCACGCCAGAAGCAGCAAGAAGCAGCCTTTCAGGCTGGATTTTCTCAAGCAATTTTGGCAGTCATGCAAGTGCTTTGTTTGCAGCAACAACGCCGCACAGCAAGATTAACACTCCCGTGTGCTGGACTGGGTTCACATGCACTGCGATTGTGGGTTCCGATGGCCCACTGGGCACAGACAGTTTGTTGCAACCAATTGGTCATGAGCTTGATTAGTATTGTCACAATGACACAGTACCTGGCTCACCAACTAGGTGGATCATGGCATCTCGGGACACAATCTCAACTTCTTGTTCAACAGGAAGTGGAGGCTGTGTCCCGAGATGCCATGATCCAACTTTGTAGGGTGTACACCATATGTGTCGTGGACACTGATGCAGGTTGCGGCATGCCTTGCAGTGCTGATAGCCCAGCAGCTAACCCAATAGTTCGACTGGCCTTTGTTGTTGGTGGTGCCACGACAGTTTACAGTAGGGTCCTTTGAGGGTGTAATGTTTTACTATGACATGTTCATCAAGTCATCCAGCCAGCAGCAACAGCACTGCTGTCGCACTAGCAGTCCGCAGACTGCCAGCTACCTGGTTCTCCTGCAGCTGCTGAAAGCTTTACAGCTCTACATAAGATACTCAAGATCTTTATAGCTAACTTGTTGCCTTTCTCCTAATGCATTAGGTGCCGGGGCAAAGATAGTCGACTGGTTTCTGCCCTGCAGGTATGATCAACAGCACACACTGCACAGTAGCATGGTTGCTGTTGATCTCATCATGCTTCATGGTGGGTGAACGGTATAGCAGTGTTGTGTGCTGCCATGCCAGTCGTTGGTTGTCATGTGTGTATGCAGTTCAATTCCAAATTGTCAACGGGTGATATTCTTTGATGCGATGGTATCATACGTGTCGCATAAGGCACTGTTCATGTATAAATTTCACCATATGCCGTTCATTTTGTTGTATGGCCTCTGACAGTGTCAGCGGCTGATGTGTCTTGTGTTTGAGTCACATGAGCACCCCCGGTGAATGGATTTGTGTGCCTTGAAGGCAGTTTCTCCCCTGAGGGTGGTGTAATCTTGGTGTGCCAGTGTGGCTGAGCCACCAAGTACATTATCCCAAGGGCCTTGCGGCTGGAAAGGGTAACTTCCTTCCTTCCTCCCTTGTTGCCTTTCCACAGTAGAAAGGTCGTGCACACCACTCTGGTAATCCCGAATGTCTGATCCCTGTCAGATGGTGTCAGATAGTGTCCGATCTCTGTCAGATGCTATTTCTGTCGGAAACTTCCACCTGAAGAGGTCCGATCGTACCTCAGAGGTACATCTGAATGTTAGATGCAATTCCGATCTGCATGTCCGATATCGATCTTGTTCGTACGATGTTGTCGGATATGCAGTTCCGACATGCACTCAGATGGAATCCGATGCATGTCCGATCATGCCCCGATATTGCAGTGTATCTGAAACACATTGGAATGGTGTCGGAAATACATCTGTACTAGTCTGAAAACTTCTGCTTGTCAGAGTGCACCGCTTCTTACTAAGAGTAGACATGACTCATTACATAGTTATGGTGGGGACAGCGGCTGTGCAGGCAACTAGGTCCACGGAGCCATCAAATGGCCACTGCATGGTCACGTTTTTGCACCTGCTGGTCAGCTGACCTCCCTGCAGGTAAAAGAGATAGAGCCATGCAACTGATGTGTTCTCCAGCTGCCTGTTGCTGTCGGCATAAGTTAAGTATGTGACAAGCTTTCGTGCATGTGATCATCTCCTGTCAAGACACATACTATGCCAATGGTTGGCGCCCCCAACGCACGTCAGCGCATTTGCCATAGCATTTCAACCTGCTGCATGGCTCAATTTCTTTTACATATGTTTTTGATGTCACCCTCGACCTGTCTGAGGCCCTAGACCGGGCCTGTTCCTGCCTAAGATCTCTGAACTGGTCCTCCCCAGCTGGCAGTAAGCCATGGCTTCTGGCCATGGTCAGAGGCAACATTACTGTCCTCATAGTTTGTTGAGACAACACAATGTCGTAAAAGCACATTCTGACCTGGTAGCCGCTATGCTGCTATTGATCCTGTGTTCTTGCCAGGGTGCCTGGCAGGAAAGGGTACTACTACCACCTGCCATGCCAATCACCAAGTCAGCAGTCATAATTCAGAAATACTCTTCTGCTCAAGCGACGAGGAGTGCAAGGAATGGCAAGTGGACCGCTTTGGTACCTTCCTAGTCATGTATATGCGTGCTGCATGTGCCCCCAGGAGACCTAGGCCTGGCAGGCCTGGCAAACACATAACACACCGTGCAGCACAATGCACCTTGTGGCCAAAGCAACATCCTTTGGAAGGTTTACCTTTCTCATGTCAAACGACTCTTTACAGCCACATCAGATGTTTAAACCATCGCCAGTAGTTATTAGTATCGAAAACACTGTCATACATGCATCAGCTTCAAGCCTGTGAGTCACACCCAGGCTGGGCATGTTAGCTGTTCAGAGGCTCTCCTTCTTGCTGCTCTACTGCCGTGATCGCCAGCCGTGCAGCCTCAGCAGCTGCCGACACTGCTGCAGCATCACACTCCTTGTCTCCCTGACATTGACTCCCACATGCAACGTGCATCCTCAACATGGCTGCAGATAACAAGTCAGAAGCACTTTGCCTTTGCTGCTGGGGCGAATCGATGCAGTCTGGTGTGCTATTGCCAGAGGTTGTGTCAATGCATTGCCGCTGAGCAGCATCCGGATGCGGATTTATCAACAGCCTTCGGCCGCTGGGTGTCTCCAGGAGGGTTGACAGCAGCTGATCAATGACGCAGTTGCAGTTTTGCACCTGATGCTGACTCAGCTGCGCTGCCCAGCTACTGTTCTGCCTCAGCACGCTGCTGCTGCTGCTGCCGCCACATTGTTGTTGTGGGCTCCCTGGTTTTCTGCCCATGCCGGCTTTTTCTGTTTTCATTGATGCAGTTGATGCCTCAAGCCAGCTCATCAAGTGTCCTGCAAGATCTCTGCTGGCCATGGCTGCCCTGAGAGGCCTTCCACTACTGCTGCAGGCATTCAGTCGATGCAGCCAGCCCATACTAGCATCAGCCAGCAACAGCTGCTCTGCAAGACAGGAGCACACATGCTGCTGCTTGGGCTGCTGCTGCTGCATGGCAGGTGGAGCTGCCTGGCTGACATTCTCTGTCTGCAAGTTATCCTGTGGCTCATCGTGTTGCTGGTCTGAAGGCTGCATGGTGGTGCTGTGCCCCTTACTACTGTACGACATTAGCTGCAAGGGTGCGAGGAGGACACCAACAACCGCATGGCTCAGCTGCTGTGACAGCTGCTGATCAAGGAAGTGCCACTGCCGTGCTATCTTGTGCAGCCCCACCACCAGCAGCTGCACTGCACTATTTGACAGGGTGCTGTGTGGGGTTAAGTCACCTTTGTAGCTGCTGATGTTGCTGTGCTGTGGCTGCAGGTGGTCACGATGCAGCACAGTTGCATGTGCAACAGCAGGCTGCTGACAGCTCGCTGTCAATAGGGCTATCAACACCTCTGCTAGTGGCTCAGGGCTGCAGTCCAGCACCTCTGGAGCTAGCTTCTGCAGTATAAGCTGCTCCACTACTTCTGCAATGCCGGTTGCTTGGTCACCATCCTCTTGGTGACCATCCTCTGCAGTAGGTATGGTTTCAATGCTGGCAGGATGGCTCCTTACATCTGCATTGCTGCCAATGATGCCATGTGCAGCCGCATGGTGGAGGAGATCAGGAAGTACTGAGAGCAGCTGATGCCAGGTTCGGCAGCCTGCTATGCTGCAATCGGAGTGAGTGATTCGCTGCAGTAAGACCGCGACTGTACTGGGGTCTGCTGCTGTTGCCTGCAAGATGATGGCACATATCCAGCTGGTTGGCTGAAAACCGCGATGCTTGACAAAGTTCAGCTGGAAATGCAGCTTACATGAGCTGCTGATGGTTCCTGAGCGTCATGCTGTTGTTTGAGGGCCAGCCGTAAGGGTGGCAGCACATTGAAATTCTAGTGCTCACCAATTGTTGGATCAAATCATCAGCAGTGATCATGGACCCTTCGTCAGAGTAGTGCGCCTCCCAACCAGCGTCGAGCTCAAGTGTCTCGTATCCTGCGTAATTATCATCGCTGCACACATATGATGCTCGCCTATCTGGCTGGACTCTTGCTGTTGAGAGCTCTGCTGGTGTATGCTCTCTGACTACGACCTTTTGCATATTCGACATGAAAACGGTAGGTTGGTAACAGCTGCTGCAAGGGCATGGACAGCACGATACGGTTGTGAGTGGGAGTTGCAGCTGCTGTTCATTTGGCGCGTTCACAACAGCAACGGGGTGGTGCGCGCGAGCACCATGCTGTATGTCTTGCCCTATTTTGATCATCACGATATGATGCTACCCTGACAATACGAGCACCAGGAGTCCATCTGGCTATCAGCTCCTAAAGACCCTCTGCACCGTCTGGACGTCCTTTGGACTCCGAGTCGACAACGGTGTGACAGAGTTTAGACGGAACTCTCGACTGCCGTAACCACAGTCTGTTCACTGTACAAACAACACTTCATGAAATTGATGCTGCGCAGCATCGAGGCATGTGATCTCCTTCCAGGACAGAATGCTGAAAAAGGTGCTCAGCAAAGCATGCACCAGCCTTAGTTACGCGCTCGGTACGCAGGAGAATAGCAGGTAAACTTCATTGGCATCGTTTGCGTATATCGCACGTTGCTTCTCTTGATAGATTTGCAACAGGTCATTCAGGTACTCTGGCCTGATATTGGGCCTAGGAGCTGCTGCTGTAAGCGCATTAGGCATTCGTTCTGCAGCAGGTAAGATGCATGGGAGCTCAAATACATAAGTAACACATCAGCCATCCAAGCACGGGCTAAGCGCCTGACAGAGGGCATTGTCATCACCTGCAACAGTAGTGCTTGGCAGCCACCTTGCCACTGAGACTGTGCATCTGATCTTGTGCCCACTGACACATGAGCACCACTAGTCACTGTGTTCTGAAGTCCACGTCTCAAACAATTCTCTGCAAACACAACCTGGCACAAAGCAAGTATTTTGCCTGGCGGACAAAGCGCCTATCACAACAGCACAGCATCTGCTCAATTACGCTGTACCCACCTACAGGTGATTGAGGCTGCCTCAACTGCCACCTGTTCACCTGTTTGTACTACAGATGGATCAGACAACTGGGCTGCTGATGCACTGCCAACAGACAAGCTTGCCTGCCACCTGAATGTTGCTGCTCCTTGCACCCCAACAGTCCTTCTCAGCTGTGGCAGCTTCAACCCGCCCACAGTGATGCACCTGCGCATGTTTGACCTGGCAACAGCAGCGCTGGCTCAGGTCAGCAGTATGATATGGTGGCTAGGATCTGTGCATACACTCGCCAAGAACATATACGCAGCCTACTGTCACAGGTTTTCTCTGGCACATGTGGAACAATCAGTTGTTTCACAGGCCGCATACTCCAAGCACTGTGCGTTCACAAGCTGTGAGCACTGCTGACAGTCCGCTGACTTTTTTTCGCACTGCATGCATCTAATAGCAGCTGTGTGCAACATGCTTCAGCTTGATGCAACATGCACAGTGAGCATGCTGGCTAATCTACCCTCCCGACAGAACTTTTCTGCTCATAGACGTACTGTTCTGTGAATTTATGATGAATGACACTCTGTAATGCTGCCGCTGTGCATCTCACCCTCACTACAGAGGGGTCATGACGTGTGGGGCTGCTACATGTCGCCCGTTGCTGATGCGTACGGCAAGAAGGCCCTGGCGCCTGCGCAGGAGCGTGTGAAGATGTGCAAGATGGCAGCAGCCGACACTCCCAATGTGATGGTCAGCTCGTGGGAGGCGGCGCAGCCCGGGTACACCAGGACACTGCAGGTGAGAACGGTGGAAAACAGCTTGGGAAGGCTTGCGCAGCATGGAAGTTACTTGTTAGGCACCTGGATAGTGTGTTGTGTGCCTGGATGTCGTAATCCTCACCCTGAAGGGTCAGAGGGACCAGGTGGCACTGAGTACACTGTGTGAGCTTGCATACAATACTTGTTGCTCTCATCTGGTGAAGGCTGCTTCGTCCGAGGCCTGTGGGGTGCTGGCTGAGCTATCAGAATCGGCAACTGCCCTTGATTTCTCTGAGCTAACTTCACATGCCGAGGGCCAGGGGGTGTCCAGAGCAGGTAGTACCTATCAGGCATCCCTCTGCTGTGGCAGCAGACTCTGCCTGGCCAGCTGCTCCTATCTGGTGTATGCACACAGCACTTGTATTGGTCATAATGCTACCCTTGCTGCTGCAGGTATTGAGGCATGTATCTAGATCAATTCAGGCCTACATGCAGCAGCCCAACATTGGCAGCATCACCAATGAAAGCAGTATAGAACCCCAGCAGCAGATTGTTCATGCAGCGGGTCTCGAGGCAGCAGCAGCAGCTTCAAGGTCAGCAGTATGCAGCACCCCAGGTTCACCGGATGACAGCAGCAGAGGGTTGCAGGCTGACAGCAGCACAAGCAGTACAGGAAACCTGTCAGTGGTCAGGGACACAGGAGCAGCAACAGAAGCAGGCCAGCAGCTACTCCCCCGAGTCATGCTGCTGTGTGGTGCAGACCTCTTGGCAACAATAGCCCAGCCTGGTGTTTGGAAAGATCCTGAAATCATATTGCGGGACTATGGCATTGTGTGTATCTGTCGTGAAGGAACGGACATGCAGCAGCTGCTAGGCCAGCCCGGAAGTTTGCTACAGCAGTACAGGCACAACATTCTTGTGGTTGAAGAGCCAGTGCCAAATTTCGTGAGCAGCACCAGGGTAAGAGAGCTGTTGGCTGAGGGTCAGCCTGTGAGGTATCTGGTGCCTGATGGTGTCATTTCTTACATCAAGCAGCATCGCTTGTACACAAAGGAATAGGTGTGAACTATGTCTGTCAAAGCCTCTAGCACCAGTTGTTGGTGTTGATATTTATTGTTGAGCCCACAGTCACCAACACTGCAGGCTGCAGTTACAAGCTTTTGTACAGTTGTGCTCATGTACAACATAGTGTGATGTTGCTGCAATATCATACATATGGTATACATGATCATGATATATCATGTAGTACATGCCAGTGGGTGTCTTCTATTGAGAACGCATCCCAACTCAATTCAGAAAACCTAAATCGTTTGTTGTTGCTTTATCAACATTTAACATGGGCGTACGCATGGGAACTGACAACGCTGGGTCTGTGAGTACTAGTAGATCTACTCGAAGCCAGGCTACTGTAGTCTGATTGTGCTGGCTCCTTGCATATGCATGGTTGACTGACTCAATCTCGGTGACCAAGACACTCGAGCTGCCATTTGAGCAATCAGCCGCTCAGCCAGCCGCCCAGGGGGCACTAGGCGCCCAGCTGGGCTCAGCAAAATTTGGCTCGCCGGTCGCAACGGTCTGACCGCGGACGGTCGCGACGTTCTGACTCAGTCGACTGAGATATTCATGTAACTCTCAATCTCAACTTATCTGCAACGGCAGATGCAAGCTTTTCGACTACACAGGATTCAGCAGTGCCAAAGTTCCTGCTTGATGTGATGGGCACGAGGGCCTGCTGCCTGCCACTGCGGCTCGGCGTGCGAGGCTGGCGCCGGCCTTGGGAAATGCCAAATTTACTGAACATCTAACTTAACTTGTCATGCCCTGTCACAGGTAGGTTACAACACTGCTATTGCTACAAATACTGGCTGCTGTTGCAGGAGCAGAGCACCATGCTGTGTCATGACAGTGAGACCTGCCAGGCCCCAGCAGCTGCGAGTGGCAATGTCTGGCAGACAGTGGAGGGTGGACCCACCCAAACAGCATACACCAGAGTGGCTCGCCTGTTGACATGCCATGACGATGTGATTTATTATTATGGCATACACCAGGCCTGATGGAATGTCTTGATCATGCCGTAACAACAACGAGCAAGTCAACACAGTGTGGAAGGGTACATGGGCACATTGGTGCGCCTTCTGCAACATCTCCGAAATCAGACAGTCTGAAACCAGTGCACTAAACACTGTTAGTGCAGGCTGCACTTGCCTCAGTAACGTAACAGACTGTACAAGACCTCTGGAGCCATATGAGTCGCTCATGGCATGATAAGAAACAACAACAACACGATTGTAGCATGGCAACATGACATGTCCTCACTGTGAGGCACAAAAGCCAGCATGCACTTCAAGGCAGCAGCAAACCAAGCCCTGCTTTGCTCCAAGCTACTTGCCTATCACACTAGCGCTGCTGTGGAGTGCTCAGGTAAGAGGCTTCTGCCTAGCAGCAGACATGTGTCTGGTGCTGTTGCGCATGCGCCACAATGGTGTTGCTGCACTGCAACTATTGCTCAAGCGCCACGATACTATTGATGCTGCTATCCAACCTATATGTGAGGGCGCACCTAGCCATGTACAGGTGCTGTATTTGATACATGCAGCAAACTGCGTGTGCGGCAGTGGGGCCATCAGTTGTGTGGCAAACAGCAACAATGTTCCCATGCACATATCACACAGTGATGCATGCACGGTGCACCACCGTCGGGTATAGCTGGTGCCAAGTTCACAACAGGTGCCAGTGCAATATCACGATATTGATGGAATATGTTGTGCTACTGCCAACAATTGAATAGAGCATCATTGCACATCTGTACAGAGATGAGTACAACGATCATTCACTGCACGGTGCTCTGTGAGCAGCAGCCAAAGCAGCAACAGCAGCAGAAGCCTCGCATGCGACCACATACGAATAGTTCAAGAACAGCCCTACGGTGCACTGATGTGCATACATCAATTCAAGACCTATCACGCTGGAAGCATCCAAAGGGCCACTGTATGAGTGAGTAATATTCATCTGCTTGTGCTGGTGTGTTGCAACAGTGCATCATCATCATGAATCCCAATCAAATGCAGTCACTGGACACAATGTGTGCAGAGGCAGAAACCAGGTACCAATCCAGTGACTGGGCATGAATACTGGCCAACATCAAAGCTGTGCCGGCCCAATAGCCTGCTCCCTGATCTTGATCAAGAAGGTGCCAGCACAAAGACATTCATGCACAACAACAGCAGCAGAACGACACTGCCTTTCTGTTGCAGTTCATAACCCGAAATATAACAGCCTGCAGTGCATTGGATTTGTTCATTACTGCTGTCGTCAGCACATGGTTGGCCGCCTGTGTTATTGGTGATAAGATCTGTGACGCATGACTGACCTATGAATGCATCCAGGTCATCAGGGGGAAAATCACGGCCTGGCATTGTTTAATGCATCATGCATAATCAGACACTGTGACAGTGTCTGATGGGGGCTTAAGACTTGAGTGCTGTGAAGACAGCCACACTCAGTTAGTAAGAATACATGAACGATGAACTGCAGCAATGGACACAGAGACAACGACTCAAAATGGTCATGTTGTTCAGCAAGCAATGAGGTACATCAATCCTGTCCGCACAACTGTGGAAGGTGTGGATTGAACAAAGTAGACTGTGAAGGCCATGCCGACTCGGTGAGCTGTATTGCGGTCACTCACGAGCTCAAGCATGCCTCCCATACCCATATATTTCATGTTGGCAACAACCTGTACAGCATACATGACAGCACTTTCTCCTGTGTCATGCTACAGATGTTCAAGTCAGTAGGCATCAAATTAGAGTGAAGACACAAGGTTTATCTGGTCAACTCAAAGCGATGTACAGGATGTGATACTCGGCATTGTCATATTGGGCCAGGGATGACTCCCTTGCACATGTGTGCAGGCCACATGAAAGCTGGGTAGTGCAGTCGCTGTAGCAGCACCACATGAAATTCGAAGTAATTCAGCCTCCTTTCTCATAGTTAGGTGGATCAGGCATTGTGTCCAGTTCAATCAAGCAGATGCCCAAAAAACAGACACCATTGCAGAGCCTTTGCTATGGTGATTAGTACTCTACCCACAGCACACTCATAAAGCACCTGACCGTCAAGTGTTGTACAACTGCTAAGCCACTCGAGAGGCCGTCACTCGTTGTATAGTCATAAGCACCAGTTGTGCTGATCAACAGATACAAGCATGTATTGTGCAGACAGAACACAGCCTAAAGCTGCCTCGCACAAGCCCCAAAAAACACTGCCCTGGTGATCAGTGCGTGGCAATGCTAGTTGAACACGTTGGAACATGCCATGATGCCACTGGCAGCCTCAGGTACAGCAATGTGAGCTCGGACAACCAAACCGGGTATCAGTGCTGCCCAGGATCATCAAACAAGGGGTCACGTACTGCCAATGCAACTGGATGAGCAGTATTTTCAATCAATGACAGCAGACTGTTCACTCAGGGCATGCTCATGCAACATTGTATGATGGTAACCTTGTCTGCTGGTACCGTCTGTAGCAGCACTTAGCTTCGGAAAGCTTGCCAAGACTGTACATGCTATCTCCCTGCTCTCAAGGTCCACCTCTCATGTTGTACTCCATCTGATCAAACACCTGCATGCATCAGGGTGCAGCGGAATGGCGGCAGACTAGATAGTGAGGTGCGGCAGAAGCTTGGTGCTGATCAGGATCATGATGGTCAGGTAAATTGTTGAACTGAAATGAGTCATCTCAATGGAGTTTGCATGTATAGCGGCTTGTGCGCACTCCTTACAAATACAAAAATGTCAGGCAAGTGATGAATGCAGCTTTAGCAGCCAGGGCAGCAACATGTGATGTGTGGCCTTAGGCTTTTTGTGGGATGTGCCGTGCCTTGCCATGCAAGGCTGGCAGGCACCACACAGCAAGGCTCGGCTGCAGGCACTTTCAGGGCTTATGCAGGCAGACATTGTCAGCAGACTGCAGATGTGCACGTTCATTGCGCGCAGCTTACATCGCTGTTGCTGTTGGCGGCAGCGTAGGCCAGAGTGCCTCCAACAACACTCGCCCTCTTGGTGGCAACAGGTTGACTGCCTGATTCAACCGCACGTGCGATGGCATCGGCTGTGGCAGACTCGCTCCTCAGGGTGTTGGTGGCACGGCTTTGGCCAGTCTCTTGACTGTTGCGCTGCAGCAGTTCCCTGACAGGAGTTCTGGAGCCAAAGGGGATCACCTGCAGCTTGTGTGGTAAGTGTAGCAGCAGATGCAGGAGCAGCACACCTTCTAAGAGGGGTGGGGGAGGAGTGGGGGTTTGAGCGCAAGTTCAAGCCAATAATAAACATATACACCTCCGCTCATCGTCAATTCAAGCAACATCATATCGTTGAAGAACAGGGATGATATGATCAGAGCGAGTTGTTGCGGAACAATCGGCCGATCGCTCTCATATGAGCACGCCTGACGCGCGCTATGGACTGGCAGCACTGCCTCGCAATATCAAATATCCCAGGTCCGAGCGCCTTGATAATACTCACGGAGATGTCATTGCCCCATTGTGGTCCTCGCAAGAGTCTTCTGGATGCATCACCTACGAGTACAGCAGAAAGAACGTCAACCTTCCTGGGACCTACGGTGATGCCACTGCCTAGCATACTACCTTCGATAACAAATTCCATATACCGTAGGTTGTCTGAAAGTGCAGAGCATCTAACATGCAGCATGCTGCGGACGAGAATACAGCCACATGGCATATGCATGAACTTGTTGAGGACTCACCACGAACAGCATCACCGCAGGCAGTGCATATAACAAAGCTTACAACCAGTACAAAGATGATCTGCATCCTAGCCATTGCGATTGAGGGTGTTACCCACTTCCGAAACTAGTTGACGTGTCGGATTGCAATTGGCGGGAGGTCTGCTGTGCAATTGCTTAACGCCTCACAGGATACTCGCGCATGAGTTGCTAAGAATTCCTGTAACGCCCAAGTTGTGTGTATGTGTGCATCTGCCTGCCTGTCTGTCGTGTTGGTCAGCTACGTGGGTATACCTGCCATGTCAGATGGTAACATCTCGCAATGCGCACGTCACCTGTATGGACTATTCCACGTACTTTACGCATGCCTTCATACAACGAAATTGGCTAGCAGAGTGGTTAGCCTCACGCAGCAAGGAACTGCGCATCTCCCGGGATGATGTGTCACAGGGCCAAGTGGGCGACAGCTCTGATTCTGCAGATACGAGCGGTCGCCAGAAAAAAACAGTTGAGATTGGCCACTGTAGCTGCACAAATCCATTGTTCAGGAATGTTTACATGATTATCGACGAGCCAAAGTACAGCTGGTCACTTTGAAGTACTTTGCAAAGAGTGCATGTTCAACTTCAAGGGCCCGAGGATCACCGTCTGCAAAGGTGCAGTACAAGCCTCGGCGGCATACAACAATTGTTTACATTTTCCCTTGCACGCACGTGGGTTACCTCAATGGTTTCATATCATATTGCACCATTCTGCTGCAGATCATTTCTGTGCAACAGTTGACCCACAGTACACACATGCCAGGGCAATGAATATTGCATACCTCTATCTCTTTTACATGCGGGACTGGTCGGCACTGCCCATTAACAAGCAGAGCTTCATCAGTGATGCAGCCGGCCAGTGAAGGTTAACCCGGTCGCAAAGTTATTATCAGCTGATATAATTCTGTTTGAGTGTGCACTACCAACAGCGATATTGGTCTGAATTAGCATGAGTCGGGTGTTACGTCCATTGCAAATTTGCAATATTTTTTAAAAATAATATTACTGATACAGCTGCTGATTACTCAGGAATACATCATTTACAAGAAGTACCTGTTGTACATACTCACAAGCATTACAGCTTTTACCGTACTGCACAAGGTTCAGAAACCATGTACAAGGCCTGTATATAAATCAAATAGATCACAATACCATCCACCAACATTGACCTTTGGCTGCACAACGTTGTGCAATATGACACGTTTTTAACCGAGCTTGCATATTATCGGATATGCATGCTGTACACATACTCAACAAGTGCGATGTCATAAGGAAACCACCGCGCGGTGCGGGCCGCCCGGTTGCGGGCCCGCAAGTCAAATATACCTACCATACACAACGACGGCTTCATCTCACATCAGAACGGAAAATAATACAACGTCAATTGTATTATGGACTGCCTTAGCGAGTTCGAACAGGAACGAGCCAGGCATGTTGCCGAAAACAATCGTCGTATGCAAGAGCTAGGGCTCCTTCAACTCAGAGATCAATTAAGTAGTGTGATTGAGCACGCAACTAAGCCCACGCGTAAATCAGACCGCAAGGAAACAGCCAGTGCTC